>JADKLZ010037609.1:0-11279 GCA_021533235.1 Biomphalaria straminea
TTAGATATCATATCTCTTGTCTTATCTTAGATATCATATCTCTTGTCCTATCTTAGATGTCAGATCTCTTGCATTATCTTAAATGAAATCTAATTGGTATCAAGGCTGGAAGGGCTAGTCCTCCCATAGAGCCTGGCGAGAAACTCTCCTGTTAGTCGTAGTGCCTCATAGCTCCCATACAGGTCAAGCGACTCTGCTGACACATTCCCCCGCAGCTCTCAGAGCTGTGAACACTCTTGCAAGATGTGCGCCACGGTTCCCACTGTCTCCTCACAGTGTCGGCAACAGGTATCAAAATTGGGCCGGAACCTGGCAAAATAAGCACCAATGGGCAGTGCCCCCTTCTGCACTGCGCAATGATCGTTTCTTCCGGCCTTTTAAGCTGAAACCATGGATCTCCTCGGTCCGGGCTGCGCACATGCCGTCAGACACTACGGGCTTTCTTGAAGCATATCCCATGATTTCAAGCACTTGTTATGTACCCACTCCCGGATTATTGTCGTCGCTTGGTTAAAACCTCTAAAGTAGGAACGGTCAGCGCCTCCTCTTGAGATAGAACGTCCGCCGCCTCATAGAACATCCGCCGCCTCATAGAACGTCCGCCGTCCGCCGCCTCATAGAACGTCCGCCGCCTCATAGAACGTCCGCCGCCTCTTTGTCCTCCCCACCCCACGCCGCAATTCGACGGCGCCCACTGCATTAAGATGGCTTATCTGTTAATATCATCCTGTTATTATCCATAATGCGGTTTTTATACTACATCTTAAACTGTTATTTTATTATTATTAATTTATTAGTATCGTTATTATTATTATTGTAGTCATTCTCGTGCACTGGCAGAGTCGAGCTTCGTAAAAGGGAAAAAAACGAAATTCATCGTAGTCCCTTTAACAGTTTCGACTGAGACAATCCTATTATTATTATTATATCGTAGAACGAATTAGGCTCATCTGGTAAAGTACTTTTTCAAGTGACTATAGAGCCCCATTCTGAATAGAACTTACAGCCCACATACAGCAGGCAAATGTGGCATTTAGTTTGATGGTTAAGGAGCTAGCCACTTTTTTTTGGTTTGGAACTCTTTTCTTCCAGAGCTGAGGTTAATGCTTTATCGCCATCTCTCTCCACATGGTTTTCCTTTTAGACTTTGTGGTCTATAGATAGGAGCCTCCTTCTTTCCAAAAAGTAAGATCCAAAAATAAAAAAAAATGCTTCACGAAAGTAATTGGAACAAGTGAAATCTGCCCGTGTGGAATGTCACCAGAGAATGCTGACTCCTTCAAAACTGCATTCTTGGCCCGAGCAAGACAGTGGCCCCCAAAACAGAACAATAGATAGAAAACTATATGTTGAGCTTCTTGATTTGAAAACCACTTCGCAGCTCATCTCATGTATTGGTCTAGTCATCTGAACGCTCCCACATAATAATGAGAACGAGGAAAAAGAAGAAGAAGAAGTAGTCTATATTTATTTACACACGTTTCAATTTACACATTAAGGACCATAGACAGCCGTCTACCGTTAAACGCGAAGTTTAGGAATCAACGTGTTTGGGTTAACGCATTGCTACTTTGTTGTTGTTGTTGTTTTATTACAAAGCATATATCAACTCACTCTGTCTGTTTGTCTGGTAAAGTTTTATATTAAACAAGTTTTGTTCCCCACTTCCCATTCTCAAATCAATCTGAAACTTTGCACTATTTTTCATTATTGTTACTTACAAAACGCGAAACAATAATAAAAAAAAATAACCAATTAGAAAAGGAAATAGCGGTGATTAATCAATGTTGTTTTGATATCCAAAATGGGAAATAAATCTTACAGTATTGGGCTCTAGGGCTTAAGCCTTGTCGTTTCTGCCTTTAGATAAGTTTTTTAAGTATCTTTAATTTCAATTATAAGCTTAATAGCCAAAGAACAGACCCTGCCGACATAAAATATAGCACATATGAGCTCTAAGTAAAGAATAGAGACGTCCCTAGGGGGTGGCGAATGAGGCGATCTTTTGCCAGCGTCAGCCCGTCGTACAAATATTGGTGGCCCGGAAATGACACCCGCTAGGGGCTACGCGTACCTTTAAGTCCATCTCAGTCGAACCAGTGTTTTTTTTTTTTTTTTTTGAGTCGTTAAAAATAACAAAGGGAAATAAAGCGAGATTTAGCAGCAATCGATTACCTCCCCTAGTTTCCCAATTGTCTTCCTTTTCTCCCAGTGATCAGATACAGCGCCATAGATTACTTCCAGCGCAAAGCTCAAACATAGCAAGTAAATAAAGGACTCGGGAGATATCTACAATTTAGTTTGGATTTTAAAAAATGACAGGAGTTAAATTAATCGCGGACATGTGGTAATAGTTTTGTCCCAGAATATAAGTACACGTCTTGTTACAGATGGTTATGTTTGGGGATATAGCTCAAGTTGGAAACACTTTTTTACAAGGCTTATAGTAACTCACTCTGTCTGTCTGACTGTCTATGTATCTGTATGGTAAAAAATGTGTACACGGCCACACAGCAATCTCGGATCAAGTTACAGATTTGCACAATAATTTGTTTTACCTGCCAACACAAGAATCAATTTTTTAAAATTAGTTAATTAACTATTGGTAATGTATTATTTTGTTTGGTAACCCCAAAAAAAGGGAAAGAAATTGTACTTAACTTATAAGGTGGTATAAGCTGAACTAGTCGCTTTTATTGTTTACAGAAAGAAACGTTTGTAAATAACTATAACATTTATTTTCATAAGCATCTCCCTGGCACAGTGGTTAGAGTATTGGCTTGAGGAGGCTGAGGAAGCCTTAGTCCTCGAGTTCAAGTTCAGGTCTCTCACTTTTTTTTTTTTACATTTAAAAAGTGATCACCTAGGTACCCTCTTGTTTCACCCGCTTTTAATCACAACTTAATCACAAGATGTTGAAACTTGTATAATGATCTTTCAACCCATTTAAATCTACTTGGTCTTGCCATTTGGTCTCGCACGTGTAACGTGATGTATCTTTCATCAGCTTCCATTCTTCCTTTAAACGCAGCGCTTACAGTTTCAAATTGTTCAGTTGAACGTCAATTATCCGAAAGGTAGTTAAATGGACCGTCAAATCTCTGGACCGCCTTTTGTTGTCTTTTTTTTTTGTTTTACAGTACGGAATCTAAGTGGTCTTTCTGAAGTGCAGCGAAAGATCAGTGATTCGTTCTCTCAATGTTGGGAGGCTACCATATATACTTCTTTCTTTCCCTATATATATCTTACTTGAATAGTATGTTTACGTTATACGGCTAAGGTCCAAGATGGAACAATTAAATGTCTTGGTCGAATCTACTGGACTTGTCATATGACAACGTGAATAATACTTTTTGATGACCACAGTGGCATGAGTTTTGAAACAAGGAAAGAGAATACAGGGCCGACACCTCATGACATGGCGTCATCATCTCATCTCTGCCTTCAGCCCCCGACCATTTTCCTCTAGGCGTCTCGGGTCTGGGCGAGTCTCTCCAACTGTCCCAACGTCCCACCCAATTTCTTGGCATCTGCCTCCAAATCGTGGCGCCATGTATTCCTGGGCCGTCTCCACCTCCTTTGTCCTTAAGGGTTCCAGGTGAGGACTTACCTTACGTTGGATGCAGGCTTGCGAAGGGAGTGAGTTTGGGTTTTGAGGTTTTTTTTTGGCACATCGGCACAATTTATGCCATGTTATGCCCGTAATATTTCTAGGGTTACTCTCCCTTCATATCACAAGAGCTAAGGGAGTGACCTATCCATATCCAGGATACCTACTTCAATAGGCTGCTGCTTTGTTCTTGGCCTCAATTCCTCATTCGAGATCGTGTCTTACCAGCGGATCATTAGAATCTTCTTGAGGTTGGTATTGATGAATACCTGGATTTTGTTTTTATAATGATGAGGGTGGCTATCAAATAAGCCAGCAAAGCGTATAGAAGGCCGACACCGCATGTACTAAGTACTAAGGACATCTGCTGAAATGAAGCTGAGATTGCCGCTGACTGACCGGTCTCAATGGAGACAGGTTACTGCCCAGTGCGCCAAGCAGAAAGACCTCAGTTTTAGTCTTTAACTAAAGAAGACGACATATTGGTTCAGTGTTAGAGCAGTGGGTTTCTGCAAGATCGTATTGAGTTTATTTTCTTGATTGGGAAGGTAATGGATGAGCGTCGCTATAGTCAGACGATAACCTCTTGAACCTTTCGGACGGCTGCCTGGAATGCGAGCTGGACTGTCGTTAGGTCATCTCGATGGTCCAGGGTTCATACCCTGCAGGCTACCATCCCCCATCGACCTGCGGGACTTTAGGACTAGGAAGGAGATTATCTTCAACTCTGAAGGAACAATCGAAACATGGAAAACATTTAAAAACATCGTAATTGAAGTGTTTAACATGACCTGTGCATAAGCCATCAAAAGGTCAGTGTAGAAATACTTCACCTCCTAGTACCACAGGAACTCACGTGGTAAGACCAATTATATTTACCACGCTTCCACGTAAGGTTAAAAGCTGCTTTTTTTTCCCCTTTTTTTTTTATCTCTGTATGTATGTTTTCACGTTTAGATTTTTTTACAAAGGCTACTAAAGACTACTTTACCAATGCTTAAATCGCGCTCAAAATAGGCTATCTTTTGGTCTTCTAAGAGCGTTGCCCTTTGTTGTAAAAATTGAGCATCCATATTTAATGCACACACATAGCAACCATCTTTACATTAAACAAAACAAAAGAGGTTCGTGTTTCAAAGGTTTTATCTTTATATACAAAACACATTAATGAAAATAAAGACCTTACTTTCTTAGTTTTGCGATTTCGTAATCTTTTTCATCGAGTTCAAGAAAGTGTAGTAGCAAGGGATCTATTTCTTGTGTAGCAAAAATGTACTTTTTTTGTTTTAACATTAGATGTGTATATTTTATGTACACACATAAAAACCATTTTTAAAACCGTATGAAAGAGTCGATTCGTGTTGTGCACAATCTAATCTCATAAAGACACATAATTATTGTAAATCACTTATCATTTACAATGTTTAAAACATTCTGCTTCGTGCAACGCTTTTTTATGCTCAGCCGAGAGCGTGCCTTTTTGCATTTAAAATAAATTATGAATATTGGATGCGTATAAATATAAACCAATATAAAAACAGGATTTTATAGGTAGTATATGTTATACAGTACATTTGAAGAAATACACTATAACACAGTATGTAGTGATAACATCGTTTTTGCAACCAGAAAGAAGAGTGCCAATTTTTCAAACTTGATACCGTGGGACTCGTGTTATCAAAAAAAATTGTAGTATTAGCTTTGATTATGAGTTTAAACGGTCGTTGCAAATAAGCGTGAAGTGTTTTCAATACAAAGGAGAATGCATTACAGGGTTAGGCTTGTTTAAATGTTAAGCCATTAAGCAAATTTTGCGAATAAGTGTTATGTACATAAGATGACACCCCCACAACAAAACAAACTCAAAAGAATCAGAAAAAGGACTTATTACTCATACAAAAAAAATATAATAATAAAAAACAAGAAGAGAGCATTAGTTCCCTCTCTTCAGTATGAAATGGAAAAAAAAAAGTCTGGTAGTACCACTGCTGTTCCGTCTTAATAACTACTGTTAACTCATTGTTGTTGTTTGTTGGTTTTTTTTTTTCATATTCCACATCTCTCAGTCTGAACAATGAATTTCTCTGGAGGTGAGTAGCGTTGTCCCGCTTTGATAAGGCAAAGAGGGGAGGGGGAGAAGAAAAGAGGTTGGTGGGGAGGAGGGAGTACAATACATGGAAAGAGGGGGGGGGTCAAGGTTGCTGCATGTTTGAGTCATGAATAATAAAAAGAAATACACAGTCTTGTTATGTCAACAAAGCTGAGAGATACACACACACACAAGCAAATATATTGGCTTTCGAGTACACACATACAACAAACACAATTGCGAGACTCGGCGTAGCGGCGGGGGGAAACAGTAATAACTTGTTGTTGACATGGTGTTAGGTGCTAGTTACGTTGTCATTAGCAACAGACGTGTACACACGTCCTCTGTCACGTGATATAGGAGCGGCGATGATTGGTTAAAAAATATTCATGAGAAATAACTCCCCTGCAGAAGTATAAAAATATGCATAAAATGTTTTAACGCATTGAATGATATTGGAAAATACCGGAAGTGGATCAGCATAAAAGTTGAATTATGAATAAGGAACAGACACGAATTATAATTATTATATCTATTGAGATTCATGTTTTGTGACGTAGAGGCAGATCTACAATAGCTTAAAGACGTAAAGCACTGGATAGATCGGAATGGAGAGATATGCTTCAGCAGGCAAGGGCCCTCCATGGGCAGTAGACCCACAGGGTTGGATGGGTGCAATGAAAACATGAACGTCAATGTTCGCAATATTTATAAAGCAAACAAAATGTAGGCTCAAGACGATGTGATTACATTACAAACATAAACATAAGAGCTAAAATGACAAACTAATTTAAAAATAAAATTAAAAATAAAAAAATATAATTTAGTTGTGTTGTTGTTTTAGTTTTGTGTATGCGTATTATAGCATTATATGTGATTATAAGGAATTCAATCTAGAACAAGAAACTAGGTTAAATGACATAGGAACATTTTAAATTGTCTAAATGTTACTCGAAGCACACAAATGTATACATAAGTATTAGTAGTTAACTACGAATTGCTTTCTTTTTGTTAATCTAATAGTCTCGGAAAAGAATCCAAGCAATGGAATTGAGATGCTACAGAAGGATCCTAAGTATCATATTTAAAGACAGCATCACAAACGAAGGCATCAGAGATGGGTTACTTCAGCGATTGGACCCTACGATGATTTGCTTACTATTGTAAACAAAAAAAGGACATTTTAGGGCCATATTACAAGATATTTGGGGGGGGGCCGCCTGCAAAGACCTTCCTACAGAGAACAGTACCAGGAAAAAGAAGAAGAGGCAGACACAGAAAGGGATGGGAAAAAACAATTAAAAAATGGACCGACCTTCTATTGAAAGAGGCAACGCAAAAGACAGATAGGAATGGAGAAATACGGTTGACAAATCTTGTATGGTGCCCTCGGCGTTCCAAAAGACTAAAGGATAGGTGAAGGTTACATTTATTCCTTTACCTAGGAATGATTAAGGTTGACTGTGGGTGGAACAATACGTGATTAAACTTCCATATTTGGTCTACACTATTGTTTGTTTTTTTCGTTTATTTATTAAGGCAGACTATCCCAAACTGTTCCTTTTTTTTTAGGGAGACTAATTCATGTGGTAGCCTACTAGTGAACTCTTCCAGTAGTTCTTAGCACGCCTGTTCAGGCCTCGAGGAACACTATATGGTTCCACGGAGCACAGTCTGGGAAGCACTGTATTAAAGTATTATTGGCAATAGGAAACTCTAGTAATTCAATGATAGAGTCACCAACAATATACTAATTTAAATTCTTGATACGTGACACACCCCAAAAACAATACGACTGCATCAGTGAGGTGGTTAGGGGCGGTCGAATAGTGCCCCGTGGCGATGCTCGTTGTTCCCTTGCGGTGATAGATCACCAAAACTCCTAGACTTCCCCCCTCCCCTCTTCCTGCTGGAACGACCGTGACTATCCCTCCCGCGTGGTGCAGGAGTTGTTACTATTTACTCTCAAGCTGGTCATTGTTGACAGTGCGTGCAGGACGTATCGATTACCCTATGGGCGGGACACCCTCAGTCCCTCCCGTCCGCCCTACTTTCCGTGACTGGGTATATGGCGCCTCCTCACCTGGCATCCTCCCCTCCATTTCCCCTCAATCTTTCCTTACTCCCTTGGTCGGAAGAAGTCTACACACAAAAAAAAAAGAGTAATAATAATCGATAATCCGAAGTAAATAGTCTTCAATCACAGCAGTCGGATAGGGGAGGTAAAGATGAAAACAATCTCAGCAAGTTAATGAGTGTAGTGTCCCTTGAGTTAAATATAGAATCGCACACTTAAGCTAAGGTTCGAATGTTAATGTTAGTGTTATCAGTATTCAATTCACTTAAAGAATTTAATATCGGGAATTTTCAGAATCACACAACACAACCCTTAACAAACAAAAAAAAATTTTAAAATACTTTTAAAAATACAAAATGTGTATGAGAGAAAGCAATTTATATTAACGGTCATTTTTAATACTGTAAGATTTATTTTCCTTTTCAATATCACACAAAATTAATTAATGACCACTTATTAATTACTTCATTGCTTAATTTGTTGGAGGATTCATGTTTGATGATTAATAGTTCAAAGTTTCAGCTTAATTCAAGATTGGGTGTGGGAGAAATAATGTGTTCAAACTTTGTACCACACAGAGTGGATATAAGTTTTGTAAAATCAAATACCACGCTCTAAAAAAAAATATAACCCGTTTCAGAAATTATTATTATTAGTATTAATATTATTATTATTGTGTTAGAAACGAGCCAGCATTCCTTCTCTGACACAGCCTAAGTCGAGTTTGGTTCAAGCGAAACAAAATTCAATTTATTCTCTCTACCAGTGTTTATTATTATTATGATAAAAGAACGAGTATTCTTTCTCTGGCGAAGCCAGGGTCGAGTTTCGTTAAAGGGAAACAAAATTCATCGTAGTCCCTTTATCAGTTTCCACTGAGGAATTTTCTGGTGATGTGGCAGGTCTGCAGCAGTACCGCCCTCTGACAGGCAACGAGAATGTTCCTAGGAATGCCAAGGGCCTTGAAGGTATCTGTGAGGTCAGTTGTTATTATCCCCTCGGTTGATATGACAATGGGATATATTGTTGTTTTAGAAAGCTTCCATAGACGCTTAATCTCCAAGCCTAGGTTCCCATATTTTCGTTGTTTTTCTAACTCAGTTTTTCTTAAGTTATGAGATAGTGGTACTGCAATGTCGATAATGGTAGCGACTTTTTCCTTTTTATCGATGAGCAGCAGATCAGAGCGATTAAAATCAACTGTTTTGTCGGTCAAAATAGGTCTATCCCAGTACAGCAGATAATCAGTAGATTCGAGAACCTCTTGTGGTGAGTATTTGTAATAAGGAGGAGTATCCTTCCCGATCAAATTGTGTGTCAAAGCCAAGTGCTGGTGTATTAGCTTTGCAACTTGGTTATGGCGACATAAGTAGGCAGATTCCGATAGGGCTGAACATCCTGCCATTATGTGTTCAATTGACTCACCAACATTTCCACATTTTCGGCATTTGTCAACAATATTGAGTTTTAGGATATGTTTCTCGTAATTTTTTGTCCTAATTACTCTGTCCTGTATGTAACAAAGCCTTCAGTTTCAGGGTAGAGATGACCTGCTTTGAGCCACGCTAAGGAAGCGGTCTTGTCAATGTTGTCCCCATGTAATAAAGCCGGGAATTTTCCGTGGAGTGTTTTTTCTTCCCATTGACGAATCTCATGCCCTGCGTCGTCCAGTCCGATATTAACATCAGCATTGTGTAGGTTCAGAGGGATCGCATCGGAGTCGTACCTGCGTAGGAAGGAAATTAGTTCGTTGCTGGAGGCGTGCAGTTTTGATCGTATTTTTGATACTTGCGTCTTACACAGTTTGAAGATGTTCTGCAATCCACGGCCTCCATCCTTTCTGGGCAGGTATAACCTTATGGTGGAGGACTTGGGATGTAGGCATCGAAATTTGGTTAATAATTTCCTCGTGAGCTTGTCAATGTCGTGTAGGTCGGTGTCAGTCCATTTGATGACGTCGAAAGTGTATAGGAGCACTGGGACGGCCCAACTATTTATTGCAGTGATGAGGTTACCGCCAGACAGTTTTGTATTGAGAATTTTATTAATTCTTTGCTTGTATTTGCCAAGAAAGTCCTCTTTTAATTTTTTATGGTTTATCTTATTATTATTATGATAAAAGAACGAGTATTCTTTCTCTGGCGCAGCCAGGGTCGAGTTTCGTTAAAGGGAAACAAAATTCATTGTAGTCCCTTTATCAGTTTCCACTGAGGAATTTTCTGGTGATGTGGCAGGTCTGCAGCAGTACCGCCCTCTGACAGGCAACGAGAATGTTCCTGGGAATGCCAAGGGCCTTGAAGGTATCTGTGAGGTCAGTTGTTATTATCCCCTCGGTTGAAATGACAATGGGGTATATTGTTGTTTTAGAAAGCTTCCATAGACGCTTAATCTCCAAGCCTAGGTTCCCATATTTTCGTTGTTTTTCTAACTCAGTTTTTCTTAAGTTGTGAGATAGTGGTACTGCAATGTCGATAATGGTAGCGACTTTTTCCTTTTTATTATTATTATTATTATTATTATTTTATAAACTCGCAAACCTTAAATACATTCCAGGACAAGCGATAAAAAGGTAAAAAAAAGTCTTGCTAATACAAAAAAAAAAAAATGTAATACACTTCCCAGAGTGCTTCATGAAAGTCCCGTACTCTGGGACAAACTCATACAATATATATTGACCGCTCATCTAGCGCACAAAGCACTACCCCCATCTGTGTCACTACCAGCTTTATAACAGCATTCTTAAATCTAATCAAAATTACCATTTTTATAAATCAAAATTTTTCATTTTCTTGTGTGTTTTTTTTTTTAAAAGACCGTTTAGAAACAATTGATGTGCTATGTTCAATATACGAGCATCAGAAATTGTAAACTCTTTCCTGGCAAGGTACTCATTTGACTTCTTGTTGCGTAGTACGCTGGCCACTTTGACGATATTTGTGAACGTTCCTTACATAAGCGTCCTAACAAAAGTACCAACATCCGTTGTCATGGACGCATTACCTGTCATCCGGTTTCAAATTATTCGAAATTTTAATTTGACCACTCATTTTTTTCCCAATCATTTGTCCGTATCTCTCCCGCAGTTTCCGCTCCCTTTCTAGATCCAAACTCCGATTGACAGGCCGCGTAAAGTAACGACACGATAGTGTCACTCTGACATGGTCTCACCAGAAATGTCATCAAGATGTCAGATGACACAAGTTAAATAACGTGTACCGGATTTAAGAGTGTAGCTCATCAGATGACGCTTGTCATTTCTGAAGACTTGAAGTACACTTCAAAATCGATACATTCAGTTTCTTTTAAATGTCAAAGGATGTTGGAAAAATATAGTCTCTATTGAAAGGCGGGAGGCGTCTCAATGTGACAGGGGAGGCGTCTCATAGTGAAGGTAGGAGTGTCTCAATGTGAAGGTAGGAGTGTCTCAAAGTGAAGGTAGGAGTGTCTCTAAGTGAAGGTAGGAGTGTCTCAAAGTGAAGGTAGGAGTGTCTCTAAGTGAAGGT
>JADKLZ010037619.1:0-10460 GCA_021533235.1 Biomphalaria straminea
AAAAAAAAAAAGACGACAATCTAATCGACACCTTCGATATCACGGAGGTCACCAAATATTTTCGGACGCTCTAAGCGCCAAGAGTGCGCCAATAGAAAACCAAAATGAGAACTTACTTCAATATGCGCTTGACAGAGCTAATGTTAAGTATATAACCAGCCGTGACCTACATATTTTGCAACAATGTGATGGTATTTATCTTTACTGATGTTATGAATGCATTGGTTTCAAGGACACTTGTTCTCTTTTTTGTCTGCTGTTCTGCTTATTTCTTTCGAACACATGCAGTCACACACACACACACACACACACACATACACATTTCGAAATAAAATAAAAATCTTCCTCGATTGACAGGGGCGTAGCTAGGATTTTTCCTTCGTTTGGGGGCCCGGGGACTTTACCTCTTTGGGGACCGCTGCATTTTGCATCATATTTAGTTTTTAATATAAAAACACTCATTTTGGGACCCCCCCCCTTAAAGTGGGGGCCTTGGGGGATTTTCAATTTCCCCCTTCCTCCCCCCACCCTAGCTACGCCACTGTCGATTGATCATTGTAATAAACTGGTGGCTGGTTTCACTTCAAGGTACGTGGGGAGTGGAGATGCCAAGGATAAAAGTGACAGTGTTACTCTGTGCAGCATAATATGCGATAGTCTCTCAACGTGTAACTCTACTGGCGCTTTGCATGCTTGCATTCTGGGGGCCGCCTAGGTGGTTTTATGCATATTTTAAGCTTGGATAACATTAAGCGATGATCAGTCCAACAGTCTTCTCCGCATAATGCCTTGGTGACTTTGACGTCTTGTCTATCAGACAGTCTGACAATGCACTGTCCAACATGCACAGTATTAATGCGACAGTAAAAAGGTCCCAACTCCGATGGGCGGACATGTAGTCCGCATGCCAGACAATCGCCTTCCCAAGCGACTTCTGTACGGAGAGTTATGTACAGGAAAGCGCTCCCAAGGCGGCCAATACAAGCGCTACAAAGACACCAAATATTTCAAAAGTTGGTGGGGAGGGAAGATGGAAGCCAAACAAACAAACAAAAGTACGAAGAAAGAAAGAAAAATAATTTTCACCATTAGAGATAGTTGGCACGTAGTGATCATGCTGATGTTTTTCAATAATTTAATGCAACAACCTGATAACGAAACAGAAAAAGGAAAAAAAAAAAGGGGGGGGGGTAATCTGGGTCGTTGGAGGGTAACTTTGGACATCTATTCCAACAAAACTTGTGTAGGCACAGTGAAGGCGTATTAATTTCTGGATGACGAACTTCTTTTTAAACACAAAAATGAACGTAACAACTTTATACAGATGTATTTCTCTGTGTACATATAATTGAAATGTCTGTGGCATTTTACGTCTCGAGAGACGATCTTTTCCCTTTGCAACTTCTTGTGTGGCAAAAGAGGCCAATCCTTGATACACAGCTGCGGTTGCAGGCTGGGCATATAAAATCACCAGGCGCAGCTGCATTTTCAGCCTTCTTTCTGCTTCTGTTGTGTATGGCATCTGCAATCCGAGACCTTCTCTTATGCTCTCTTTCCATGTGGATCTATCCAGTGCTGCTTTTTCCCAGCTGCCAGTGTCGATTTTAAATAGCTTCATGTCGCGTTTGCATACATCTGTATACCGTAAACGTGGGCGACCAGCGGCTCTCCTGCCTTGAATAAGATCGCCAAACAGTATATCTTATGGTAGTCTACCTACTGGCATTCTGCGAACGTGGCCGAGCCAGCCAAGGCGACTGCTGCTGATAACAGCACATAATTGAAATAATGATATCTTAAACTATTTAAACAAATTACAGGTCACCAAAAAAACCCACTAAAATGCAAGTTTTCATGTCACTCGTCCCCGAAATGTGCACAGATTTCTACATTGAAAACCTCCAACTGCGATGTGCTAACTTTTGCCTACATCAGAGTGTATTATATCTAAACTAACAAATTATCTTCCATAATTTTATCGTCAGAAACAAGGAAACTTTATAGCAGTGAGGAAATCAAAAGAAAAGTTTTTAAGGGGGTGTGTGAGTCGGGGGGGGGGGCCAACAAAAGGCAGCTATATGATTTGAAAAAAAAAAGGGTCAAGGAGATTAAATGATTAAATGATATTATTAATTGATGCAGGAAATAAGTTCTACAAATGTAAGTTTGTTCAAAAACAATCTTACAAGGCACATCGCAAGGTAAAAGAAAATAAAAAAGGAAGATAGAATGTGGGTGTATGACCGGCTGAATCTTCTCCCAGCTTCTAAAAAAACAGCAGAGGGACTAGGCAGGGCGTGACTTTCGCGAGATTTAGACGTGAGTAATTATAAGTCGTGAGAAGAATCATCATCAGTGCCCTAGAGACCTTCTTACAAGGTTACGTTTATTCTCGCAGACAGTCTATTTTTGTATTTTCTTCCTCTTTTTTTGTTTCCTTTGTCCTCTCTTCTGTTACTTGCTCTGGGAATCTTTAAGAGTATACTTTTAGAGCCATTCAAAAAAAGTAAAAAAAAAATTGGAAGACATTCTTCGTCCATACCCCGCCACCCTGGACTCCACCATGCCCGTTTCCAAGGAGATATTGATGCAGTTCTAACTATTTAAAACAAAAACATTCTATACCATGTACGGATTGTATGCTGTTATAAATATAGAAAACGCTAAATAACAATAAGCAGACAAACTCAAAAGATGTGAAAAACATAAGAAGAACAGTCTTTCATCGCCACGATTTCGGAAAAAACTGAAACTGAATTAACAATAATATTTTAATATGGAAACTGAAACTAAGACAAGTATTTTAAAAATCTTTTCTACAAACAAATCTTAGATATTGAGTAAATTGTTTGATTCGTGTGTTGTCATTGAATAGTTTGCTTCAACCTGATCCGAGAAATGGCAGTGGGAGAAGTAACGTGTTCAAGATTCCTCCCAGACAGAATGATTTAATATATGCTTTGTAATAACTGGTTATAAGACTAAATGATCTAATTATTATTTTAATGTTTAGGCGTAAAGCAATTTGTTTCGCAATACTAAGACTAAATTAGTAAGCTGGCAGTAAGTTGGTCTATCTACCTATAATTGTATACAAGGCAGGAATTCAGGCAGAGCAGGCGGGGATACAGGCCTGGGATTCCACAAAAAGGGGCCTTAACAAAAGAGATTTTTTTTTATAAAGTTACCCATGGTCTTAGTATCCACAAACTCAAAAACATACAAAATATACATTTTTTATAACAAATATTGCATACCGATATTAAAAAATAGTAACTTTTTTTTAAACGTAATAAGATTAGATACAATTTACACGTATTCTATTTCTTTCTTCTAAACTATGGCAAATTAAAAAGTGTTTAAAAAGTGGATCCTTATTAAAGCTTCCAGTAAAGTGTAGGGGCCTCTATGAAAATTCTGTCTCGGGGCCTCCACATATCTAAATCCGGCCCAAATTCTATTTTATCTACTTTGTCATTACATATATTACAAGGCCAGCCAATGTGTTTTTAATTAGCCCTTTAGCCCCAAAAGTCCAAATAGAAGAAAGAGAGAGATAGAGAGAGGGAGTGAAAGAGGTGGTAGCGTGCAATCGCTAGTGAAGGCATTGACCTTCGTGTCGACTGACCAACCAACCAAGAGATCGTCTGCTGTGCGCACGAGTGATCGGAGAAAAACGTTGCGTGTGTGTGTGTGGACGAGAGAGAGATATGGGGATAGGGGGGGGGGGACGCTTGCCACTGGTACATTAAAAGTGGGAGGGGTTAAGGGGGGGGGGAAAGATAAATAAGTCCCTATACGTATCTCTACAGCTGAGACCTATAAAAGACTCCTCCAGACTTGGAAACTCTTGTCGTTTTCCGAAACTCGTTGCTAAATCTGGTTAGCCTTTACTTCGAAGTATTATAACGTTCAGTTTTATTTTTGATGGAAGATCTTCACCGTGTTTCTTGCTCTGTGGGCACTCATAGTGGACACCGCTTAAGTCAGCACAAGTTTCTTTTGAAAACGAACAATTCGAACTGTAAATGCATTTTAATATGCATCGATGGACACTGTGACAGGATTCGTCAACTTTCCTAGCCATACTTATTTATGATCAAGTTCTAGATCTAAGTCTGGCCTAAATAGAGGGTCAACGAACGTGTTGTAGCTGACACGATTGAAGCGAAAGATAACAGGCTAACTAGCAAATCAACAGCACAGCTCCTGCGTCCAGTTCCTCGGCTTGTATTGGAACCAAACCTCGCTTATCAAAATGATTTTGGAAACACACACACGGAATCTTAAACTCAAGAAGAAACGGTGAGTCTGGCAATATCCTGTAGTACTTTTCAATTTAGTTTCATTCATAGACACATGGTTTCACTAGATTCCAAAGTTTATAATTAAATATAAATAATTATAATCTAAATTATATATATTTAATTTCAAAACTTATTAAATAAAAAAAAAATAACTGTATGTAGTACTGTACTCCTGTAAGACCAACTGTCTTTTCTTAAGCTTCTTTAACTAATAGAGATGTATATTAAAGAGGCGAATTTCCAACTATTATTAATATTTATACAATTATTGATAGGCATTATAAGCTTGCAACCTCTTCTACTCTTCATGGACGGACCTACCTGGGTTAACACGAATCTCGAAAATGTCTGAAATGATTCCGCTAGAAATTATATTATAGTAAATAAATTATGTGGAAGGCCTATATTATACACATTTCTGCCATGTTGGTTAGACTCGTGTATTTTCATTGAGATTTGAAGTCATCACTGTAGTGTTGGGCTCTGTATTGATCAAATTTCACCCTCATTGACTACGATTAAGCCAGCGATAAAAGCCAGATTAAGTTTTACATCTTCTGATCATAGATTACAAGAATTGCATGGGAATTTTTTTTTTATAGTCATAGTTTACCTCTCAGTTTACTGTCACTAACTTAACAAGGTCCAATGGCTACCAAACAACTGTCTGTCACTGCCATACAGGACAAAACATGACATGACATTGGTGAGGAAAAAAATTCAGTATTAATAAGCCTATATAAGCTGAAAAAAATCAAGCATTTCTTGATGTAAAGTGTCATGTAAATTAGAACAATCAATAAAGGAAGAAACTTTGTATTGAAATAAAAAGTGAATTGTCAGACATGGTAGGGCTTAATCCAGGAGGAAGAATGAAAATTCTCTTCAAGAGAAAAGGGTTTCCCTGCTTTAGTAAGTACTAGCAGTAGGCTACTTGTTTCTTGCAAGAATGGCATTATTGAGAGTTCAGAGACAATATTATTAGAATACAATCCAGTGATCAGACAAAACAGTTGAATAACAAAAATAATTTAATAATTGATGAGCACAATATCGTATATTCTATTTTAGTGAACTTGTGAATAGCATATTTTTTGCTTTTGAAGTAAACATCTGGGTGTACTCTTCAATCTTATGTCTGTCATTTCTTCCTTTTGCTAAAAGTCTGGTATTTCTGTGTGTTACCAAACAACACAGGTCTATCTGGAAATTTTCAGGTATATATCTCCTCTATGTCTTGTGACAGACTTTCCTTTCACTAGCCTAACGATTGCTTTATTTTTTTTTTGTCATAAGATCAAAAAAAACTAAAATCATAGAAGAGTTTGAACCTATCCCAGCAGTCACAGTAACAGTTGTGGGAGAGTGTGGAGTGGGAAAGAGTTCCATTCTCAGGAGGTTCAGGAATGCCAGCTTCTTGGAGGAATACTATTGTACTCATGGAGGTAAGCATTTTTCATGAAAATAGAAACAGTGAAAGACCTTAAAACAATTTCAGAATTGTCAAGAATGTGTATTGATTGGTTGAATAGATTTCTTTTCCACTAAGTTTAGATTTGCAGTTCTATCTCAAAGCAAGTTCTATAACTACTTCTAATACTATATATATTATTATTACTAGTAGTAGTATTTGGTTTAAAAGAACATTTATGTAACCGAAGGGACTGTTGGTTTTGCGAATCATTTTACTGCTGCTTGCGGATGTGTTGTCTTGTTTGGGATTCGTACGATGGCACACTATTTCCATTGCCACAACTAGACTTTAGAAATTTGTGGGATATGTGAATATTTGTCAGTGCTAAATATATTTCTTTGGGACCTTAATCTGTAGCTTATGTAGGTAAATCTGGCCTCTGGTATTCCTATGTTACTTGGATAAGTGTCTGTCATTTGCAAGGTATTTCTATGTTTACGCATGTCTAGTGAGTCAGAATAATACTTGGACTATTCCAGAACACAAACTAGTTATGTTTCACTAGTTGGTTCCAGTATTTTACAAGATTTTTTTGTGCCTCTTTTACTCAGTATAAAAATTTTGGCATTTAAAGCGTTTTTTTGTGCCAATTCTCAAGTCAAAGCACAAAGATATTGATATTTTTTACATTCTGTAGTATCTATTTAATACATCTTTACAATGCTTATTTCAGTGGAGAGGTCCCAAGCTTTGGTGGACAAACCCAACAGCTTTCATGTCTCGAAGAAGCTGGTTCTGCAGTTCCTCGACACCAATGACATCTTTCTTGACCCAAGCATATGCACCACTATTCAGGATCATGTTGATGCTTTACATGCGAGCTTCTCCAACTTTGTCTTGGTGGTTTATGATGTTACAGATCATGTAAGTTAGAGCAATCAATTAACTATTTGGATGAAACTTAATGAGCAATGTTTAATTACTAGGGGAAGAATGAAAATTTCCTTCAAGATCTACATGTTCTTAGAGCTAATGATAGGGATTCACAAACTTTTACCAGTGGCGAACCCTTAAACAGACACAAATTTCTCATCCCCTTATCTAACTGTGGTCTAGGGAAGCACTGCCACTCCTCAGTAGTATCAGTTTTGAAAGTTGTAATAAAAAAGAAAATAAACTTACAAACATGTGATTATAACCCAACTTTCAAGTGGTTGTTTTTTTGCCTAAGTAATTTAAATTTGTTTGGAATCCAAATAAACATAATAAGTCCTCATTAAAGATAGTCCTTTTAGGATTGTTTCGTTAACTTCTAAAAGTGTTTAATAGACTAAAAAAATCCTTCTGTTTCCATGTTACATGATCATAAAATCTTTTCTGTGTGACAAGAACAGCATCAATCTAACATATTTTAGAAAAGTCTATGACAAAGACTAATAGTGTAAATATTTTGACAAATGTACAGAATGTCTTATAACTTTATTCTGTGTTTATTTCTAGGATTACTGCATTTCGTGTATGTTATGTGCTTGAATGATTTTAGTCTTTTTCGAGTATATTATTATATTTAGGAAAAACAACATATTTGCCCCTAAAAATACACATTTCCAGGTCCGGGAAAACACATTTCCATTTCGGCATGTAGGCGGAATGCAAATGCAAATCGGATATAAAAGAATCAAAATGAAGCTTGTATTGTGTTAAAAAATTGTCATAACAATCAACGATACAATAAAACACAACTCCTGACACCACTTTTACTATAAATGATGGCCAACAAGCTGTTGCCCTAATCACTATCCACATTTAGTATATTGTGAATGTTGAGTTAACTTTACAGGACAGTAGTTGTTTCTCTGAACAACTTTTGAGTGGTCTGTTGTGTAGCTCATTAGGAGACAATGTGTAAGCAATAATTAACTCTTTTCTTTATTTTCAGAGTAGTTTTATTGAAGCCAAAGCCTGGCTGAGAGTTGTCAAGTCAATGCTGGTAGGGGCAGCAACCCTAATTCTTGTTGGCAACAAGAGCGATGATGAAAAGCACAGAGAGGTGCACAGAACTGTAAGTTATTTCCCTTTGACCATCACATTTCATGTACATCACATATCTTCAGCTTCAAAAGATTGAGTTTTTTTTTTTAAATATAATTATCATTTTTATTTATTGACTTAATTTGCCCAGACCTCTCTTCATACAGTTATTTATATTTATTTATGCAAGTCATGTGACCATAGAAAGATTCACTCTTTCTTCAAACTTAAGAACAAAACTGTTTACATCATCAAAGATATACCCTTGCATGAACACATTAATCAAGAAATTTAAAAATCCTCAGTAGATCTTTCAGCATAACATGGGGAAAAAAAAGGATTTTCCAAAATGAACAAAAATTTTCAAGTGGGGTAGAGTTACTAAAACTAACTTAACTTATGTATTTATTAAATACTCTAAAATATTTTATTTTAGTTTAAAGGAAAATGAATTGTCTAGAAATAGATAATAAATAAAATAAATTATTGAAAATAATTTTTTTTATTAATTTTAAACTGAGCACAAAAAAAGGAAATATATTTTAAAATTCATTAGAAAGTCGATATGCTGAAAGATTTAAACTTTTAATTAGATATTTAATCCATAAATATTTAAAAATCACAAAACTAAACACAGGTAGTACATTCCAATCTCATGAAAGATGTACAAATGCACTAACAAATTGTATTATTTACATTTTTTGGGTCCCGGGAAATAAAGTAAAAAAGAGGAACCATTAACGCAATGTTGTCTTTTCTTTAAACAAACGTGTTGGTACTGCATCAAATTTACTACCAAATCAAAGAAAAATAACACCCACATCCTGAAAAAGAAAAGTAAGAAATGTTTAACATAAAAAAGATAGTGAAAGAAATAGAATATACCAAGTTGCTGATTGAGAGTAACACAACACTGAAAGGGTTACAATGCAAACATATCTTTTTTTAGAGGAAATTTAGAAAAAATGCAGGAAAAAAATCCTTTTCGTGAAGGACTAACACTTGATACGTATATCACATGTACATCACATCTAGGATTGCGTAGCCATATGAAATACTGCACACTCATTAAGTGTTATTATTATCTCTAATAAATTGTAGAAAAATTTGACATGTACATGAATTAGTTTTCTCCATGATTTCTCATGTCTACTGTAATGAATTGAATGTATTTTTATTACAAAGGTTGGGAGTCACTTCTTAAGGTTAAAATGTAATTATAGGAAGCAATCCTTTTCACAAAACATCATTTGAAAACATTTGATAAACATCATTTATATAAATAAATAGGTAATTCTTTTATTCAAAATTTATTTCATGATTATACCAGTATATAATAAGCATTATGTAGACTAAAAGAGCCTCTGTTGTAGCATTAATTTATCTTGATATAAAAAAAATGTAAAAAAGACTTTTTAACCCATTTGTCAAAAAAAAAAGAAAAAGATATACACATTACCAACATTAAATACAATATATGCATAGATATATAAATATCTACCTAGATACATACATGTTCACCTTTATGTCCACATTATGCAGTCAATACTTGCTGTTCTAATGGTTTATTATTTGTTTCTCCATAGTAAACCAAAAAAAAATAAAAATCAATATCCAAAAACTTTAGGGCCTTAACTTTTTTTTTAATCAAGCAATTTTCATAATAAAACAAAAGTCATCTTGATAAACACCTCAAAACTCTTGCTTTATATTTATATATATAATGTAATAATTACTTTGAGGTTTAAAATAGCTAATCTTATTATAAATGTTGGTGTACATATAAATATTATTTCTTGTTTTTATTTCCAGGCTGGGGAAGTGTTGGCCTCGCTCCATGGAATGAAGTTTCTTGAAGTATCAGCCAAAGATGAAACCAACATATCCACCTTACTCCAAATTCTGACTCACTAGCTAGTTTTTAACTCATCCATTTTAAGTCAACCATTTTTAAGATTCTTAAAATGGGAATATTATGTATGATATGTAAATCATGTAAATACTGCTGCTAGCAGGAACTACTATACATTTTAAATGTTTAGAAGAAAATATTAAAAAATTAAAATTGCATCTTTCAAGCAATAGCTTCCTCCATGTTCTCTGGACCAATCATTAATTAATAATTGTGGGAGAAGGGGATTACACTTGGCAGACTCAGTTTGAATTTGAATTAAGATTTGAACTTGGTAGTCCCCTTGATAAATAGTATTGTGAATATACATCTGTCAGCGGCACACCCTCTTGTTAACCAAAGTTTGTCCATCGAAATACGATAATGACTACTTTTGTCATCCAGGGGACTGAGGGCTTTGCATCGCAATTCCTCATCTCCTTATGTGGTCGGTGAGACCTATGTGAGCCTGGAATATTCAGCTGCACACTGGGCAGGCTATTTCATTATTTTAATATTATTGCCAAATAAATCAATAATATACATATATAATATACATTTATAAGAAAATCTAATTTGACCACCAGCAGACTATGGCTAGGCCTGCCTTGGATGTGTCAAAATATGTAGGTCACATCTGGGAATTGCGATTACTATATATATATTTATGAAACAAGTCTTGTCTTCGATCCCTAAGATTAATGATATATAAATATTGTTGTTAGCTTTTTTGACAGAATTTTAGATTTGATGTGCATATATATATATATTGTTACGAGTCTCACTATCCAGGCTGTCTGTACCACACGACACCACC
>JADKLZ010037621.1:0-35390 GCA_021533235.1 Biomphalaria straminea
GTACAAACTCTTTCGTTCGTGTCCTGGTCCAATTCAATACGTGTGGTCTTGTGAAGCTCAGAATGTAGGGGAGTGGTTCAAGATTGGAAGGTCCGAGAATTAATGACACAGGTAAAAAAAAAATACGCGTTTTTTTTTTACCAACATTTTATAAAGCTATTTTTTGTAATTGAAAAAAAAAAATTCAGATTCAGAAAAAGGCTGGACGAAATCTACTGCCTAGGTCTGAACATTTTGTTCAACTTTCTTTCACTAATCATAGAAAAAATACAAGTTAATGTAAAAAAAAAACAAAAAAAACATACAATTTAAACCCTTTCGTGTCGCCTGGTCTGTTGTTTTCAATTTTGGGGCGGGCAGGAGCGTGGTGGTAGAGTGAGAAAAGTTGATCTTTCTGCCTAATGTCACGATTGAATATTTACTAATGATAGAAGTTGACATTACTAAACTAAAAATGGGGGGGGGGCTCAAAATAAGACATGTATAAGGTAGCATATATACAACTTGGATTAGTAACTGTTTCTCTTGACGAACGATTGAATGATTATAGTAAAAGGGAAGGATTACAAGAAGGGGTCACACTGCCAGTTAGTACAATTGTTTAACATCAATTGTATCATTTCGGCCAAGTGTAAGGGTCGATGGTCGTGGAGGGGCATCAACCCATACCTCGATCTATCTTATTCATAAAAAAAGTTCCCCTTTCAGACCTTTCGATCATTAGGGCAGATGATGTTAAGGTCATTTTTTTTTGGCCAACTGTTAATGAGGAAGATGTCATGTGGTCAGCACAACGACCCACCACTTTCCCCAACTAAAGTCAGGTACTCATTAGAGTTGGGTGAACTTAGGGGCGACGCAAAAATCCCAAAATTCAAAATCCCAGTCTTCACCGAGATTCAAACCCCTGATCCAAAAGCCAAGCGCCTAACCACTCAGCCACCGCGCCCCCCCCATACTTTTTAAAATGGTAAAACTAATTACCCCCCTCGACTGCCCTTCTGTTTTTTTTTATAGAAATGATTGAATGTTATATAAGAAGATGGTATAACGGTGGATTAAAAGTTCAGTAAATGGCATTTAGTATTAAAAAAATATTTTATTACATACATTTTTATTTTTCTAAACAAAGAATCCTCCCAACGCCAGTGATGACCACTTCCCAATCCTCGGTAATATTGTACAGACTTTTCCTGCTAGTCGCTGAACTTCATTCATAAAGTCAATGTGCGAGAATAGTCTGGGCAAACTAGTCATCTAATTCCATGAGCAGTGCCAAATGGGTTTTGATCTCCCCCCCCCAACCAAATAAAAAACTTTGAAATGTGTTCACAAAAACAAACGTCATAAACCCAAAATTTGAATAATTATCTGGCCAATTTGTTATGATCTTATCGAACTGAAATATTGCCTTGCGTTATCCATTCATCCCAGAAAGACTACAGCAGGACCTTGCCCTTCTTGAGCATATTTTCCATTCTGATCAATCTTTATGCATCCATGACCCTGAGCTGTTGTAGATCTGCCTCTACATCAAGTCGTGGTCTGCCTTTGAGGCGACTACATTTCGTTTGTTGCCGGTGAAACTTTGCTCCTTTGTTCTCTGACATTCTTTAGAGATGACCTGTCCAACGTAATCGTGCTGCTTGAGAACACATTTAGTATCACTTCATTAATCATTGAATTATTTGGATTTAGGTGGCCATTTAAAAATAGATCTATACATGTATGTTTGACCCATGCGGTTGTTTCGCGCAGGTTCTACAGTTTTTTACAATTCTTCCTATTAGTTTGTAAACCTTTGAGAAAATAATTATTTGCTAAATGGCCACACAGAGAAAACTCTGGTTTGACCGTTATAATGTTTTAAAATATGGTCACATTCGGTCTGGAGGTCTAGATTATAACTTACATGCTGTCACGTCAGCGGGTGTTCCCGATAGTAAGTAAAGTTCCCCTTTCACACCTTATGGTCTATAGGGCAGCTGATGTAAAGGTCATCTGATTCTGTAGCCTACGGTTAACGAGGGTGTCATGTGGCCAGCACAACGACCCACCGCCTTTACTTTGCCCCAACTAATGTCAGGTACCCATTAGAGCTGGGTGAACTCGAGGCGCCCAAGAATCCCGAAATAAAAATCCCAGTCTTCACCAGGTTTCGAACCCGGGACAACGGTTCAGAAGCCGCGCGCTTTACCCGTCAGCCACCGCGCCTCACCGCGTTCCCGATAGTATTTAAATAAATAAACATCTAGGAATATTTTGCGCACCATCACAAACTAGAACTCTACCACACGTCTAGACTAGTATAGATACAGTATTGAAGTTTCGACCACTCTCTTTTGCTGTGACAAGTGTTGGGTTTTCGCATTTCATGAGGTCTAGTTTTTTTTTTTATTTCAATTAACACTTACGCAAGATGCAAGCAACTAACAACATGGTTGTACTAGTTTATAAAGATTTATTAATATCAATTCATGTGATTCGATGTGCTTCGATCAGTGATTGCCCTTATAGTCTTGGTAAAGAGATGAGGCTGTCTCGTCAAGTCCAGTTGGTGGTGGGCAGCTGGCGAAGCAGGACGTTTTTGCGCGAAGGTCGTTTTGGCGCGAAATACATTATGTACGTTTATTGTATTATTTCTTTAAAAAGATTTATTCATATCTGTGTTTTGCATTAGTCAATTAGTGTTTGTGTTAAAACATTTTTCACGTACAGAAAAAGAAATATTTGTGTCCGCTATTTTTAGCGGCCCCCGTAAGGGGAAAAACCCGCTATTAGGTTTGTGCAAAATGTCCGTCTGTCCGTCTGTCATACTCAGGGCGCCAAAACTAGAAGAGATACGAAAAATATTTTTTCACCATTAAATGCGGCTTGAAAATTTTAGGTGCAACGGCTACTTTTAGTTTTCTAAAAGCAAACCGTTTAATTTATAAAAATTATTATGCAAGCGATTTTTTAATAATAAAACACCATTTGTGAAGCAATTACGTAAATCTAAGGGAGGACATGTTACTATAAGAAATGCTCTTGGCATGTAGATATCACGCACATTTTTTAAAATGAATTTCTGTCTGTCTGTCCGTCTGTCACACTCAGAGCGCCAAAACTAGAAAAGATATGAAAAATATTTTTTCACCATTAAATGCGGCTTGAAAAGTTTAGGTGCAATGGCTACTTTTAGTTTTCTAAAAGCAAACCGTTTAATTTATAAAATTAATTATGCAAGCGATTTTTTAATAACAAAACACCAATTCTAAAACAATTACGTAAATGTAAGGGAGGAAATGTTACTAAAAGAAATGCTTCCGGCATGTAGATATCATGCACATTTTTTAAAATGAACTTTTAGCAGCGGCTTTCGTGTACTAGCGTAAAGCGCGGAAATGACATGATTCTAAACTAATTTCTTAAATTTTTTTAAAAAAATCAGATTAAAAAAAAATTGTTTAGTGCCCCCATTAGAATAAAAGAAGCATATTTTTGTGCGTTTTGTCTGTTGGTTGGTCTGTCCGTCACGGTTAGAAAAAAAACACTAAAGGCTTTTGAAAATATAATTTAACCTTTACTGTTCTTTCAGAAATATTGCGATAGTTTAAGGATGGGAGCATACAGGAATTGAGCAGGGACCAACGATATATCCGAACTTAAGTCTAGTGCGCAAACATCAAGATAAGGCAGGTTTATACCCTGCTCGCCATCCTCCGTCGTCCAGCGAGAAGTTAATTATTTTCAACTTAGAAGGAACATCCGAAACATCTTGCAAATAGGCGGATCTGATAGGGATCCGACTCCGACGGGGGTCGCCTCTGAGTTTGTGTATCACACAAACTCTTTGTAATCTGGTTAGTATTTAAGTTTATCTTTCATTATTGTTAAATCTCTAACATTACACAACACCAAGCTTTCATCCTTACTTCACAGTTTACATGCATGAAATAGTCAAAATGATTAAGTTATTAAGACTTGTGTGGGAGGGGGATAGAATATATAGTTTGTTTGTCTCGGTATAAAATAGTGAAAAAAATCCGTTTGTAATTGGGCCGCTCTTGGAATTAAAGATTAAGGATTAAAAATTCGCACCTAGGGATGTCAAGTGGAGTACTAGAAACAGATTATCGTCTTACGCGTGAGAGAGGGAAGGGGTGGAGGAAAGAGTATATAGAAGGCGTGAAATGTGAGCAGAAGATAGGGGACGGGATAGGAGTCACAGGTCCCAATGAGGAATTTTTTTTATATTAAAGTGTGACACTTATCTAGTTCTTATGGTATACCAATTCCAAATTAAAAATATGTTTTTTGGGAAGACATCGAAAAATGTCTTCCAGTGCAATTAGCAGGACTCACAAATAAATAAAGGGGAGGGGATAGCTTGTCATTACCATTCAGGAATGTGACTTATTATAGGCCCATATTCATGAAAAAAGCAAAACCTTTATATTAACAAAAAAAAACAAAAAAAAAAAACAATTCGCTGGACGGTGTTAGAATTCATACTATACATACAATATTATGGTAGAGTGAAAAAACATTGTTATAAAAGCTACGTGCTATATAAATAATCGTCAAATTATATCTCGCGCCAAAACGTCCCCTGAGCCTAAACGTCCCGTACCGCAGCTGGATACTGGGCAGTAGATGCCGAGCACTGGGCAGATGACACCGGGCACTAGGTAGTCAGTAGTGAGCTCATAGCATGGAAAGGTCAGCAAGTCCGAGGAGATATTGGAGATGGAAAGTAGAGAGAACTGACATGTCCACCCTCCTGATGGAAAAGGCCAAAACACTCATTAAAATACAACACTTTTGCCACGAAATGAATTATATAACTCTATGCGCTTACACGGATTTTTAAGGTGGCGGGGTAGAAAATGTTCCATTTATTTAAAGTCATTCATTAGTTATTAAGAACAAAGTAATTTTCTTTCTCTTCATACATTGTCTTTCACAAAAACGTGTACACTTAGGTCAATTTTTGGTTTGTTCCCATCAAGAAGTGAACACAGTTTTCCCTAGACAAAACCGAACCTAACACATATCGACATGTGTACAGTTTTGGGTTCAATATAGAAGTGACCAATTCAAAAAGTCGTATTCTTATGTTAAACAATCTCGGCAAGTAAGCCGTTTAAAAAAAAAATAATAATACAAAATTCCTCTATTCAGCTTCCAATTCATGGACACTGGGTGGGTGGACGCGTTTCTCTGAAACGGTTCTATTTTCTTAGAAATTTGACTATAATTATACATTTGGGAAAATAATTTATTTACACGAGCAGTAAACACAAGGGCGGATGTCACCCCGATTAACATTTCACTACTTCTCAATGTTTTTAGGGGTAGATAACTTTTATTATTAAAAGTCGACTACAAAAAATTACTTTCACTGTCTCATACAAAACTCTCAATTATTCTATTAGAAAGAGAATGTACCCCAAAAGAATCCATACTTCTACTAAATTTCTTTTAGGAGACAAAAGTAAGTTAGATCCACCAACCATTGCTAACGGGTGTATCTCCCTGTCATAGCTCACGCCGTACCAATAGGAGGACTTGTGTGTGTGTGTATTCTTACATGTGCTAAAGGACGATCATAGCATACATATCAATCGAAACTACTTTTGCTGTGTCTACTGTCAGACAATGAACCGGCGGAAGTCACCAAGTCTTTGTAAGGTCTAATGTCTAAATGTCGAAAAATACGACCCTGAACATTAAAATGCTGTTCAGTCTTGACCTGGGGCATTGAACCCGATTACATTCGTGACGGCTCAAACGTTTCAGTACGTCATGGCCTTCGGCTGTTTCCGTCGTCTGATTTTTGTATTTCTTTTAACACATGCCTTCTATATCAGGACAGTTGATCAACTTCAAACCTTTCAATACTTCAACAATAAGACCATATGCAAATTTTGTTTTTCAAACCGAGTTTAATTATGGTACTATATACTACTATTGAATGTATTTTCTTGGTTCGTTGATCCAGTGATAAAGTGAAATCTTACTTAGTGAGTCAAGATTTCTATATGATATCCCATTTATACGTGACCAGGGGCTACTAAATGCTGAAATCAGTGGATCGTAAAGACTGATATAACCAATAGTCAGTCGTGTTAGAATCATAATTATAGCAACGTCCTCGTTGCCCTTAAAACATCTTTTTGCATCCTAATCATTACAATCATTAAAGACTTAATCTATTCTATCTTCATGCCTTTTAAGTACCGGTACCATATTTACTAAAAGGGGGAAAATGTTTTATTTAGCCTTTGTCTTCTACATTGTGTTTTGACACAAATACTTTTGTAGCAAAGTGCCAGCGACTAAAACTATGCTCAGATTCAAACTTACAATCACGTCAAAATTTTCTAGAAAAAAAAAAGTAGTGAAAGACTAAAATTTAAAATGTCTACAATGTTCCCCTACCCCCCTTCTCTGTCCTGGCCAGTCCATTCAGAAGCTTGTGCAATCTTGTGTGGTCAAGCGAGGCATGTCAGTCCGCTTTGGCAGCTAGGTTAATGGCTGGCCTAATGAAGGGGGGGGGGTTCCCTGGCGTGGTTGGTTCACTGGATACATGGACGTGACATTGAGCGGGCAGGGGAATGGAGATTACAAACATGGGGGGATGGGGGTGCGATTTGTGGTAGGTGTTCAATGTCTGAAGGCTTGAGAATTGAACCATGAAGGGACTGACCAGATCAGTGTGTTCTCACCAGATGTGCTCTTCTTGTTGCGTGGACGGCCAGAAGTTTTTACCTAGACTATGGCGCGTGTACACGTCTGGACATTGTTGACTGTGTGCTCTGTCCACTAGTGTGTAGAGTTAGAGGAGTTATGTGAACCTTCGTATGGATTGAATGGATTCTATCTAGATCTAGTTTTAAAAAAGAAATAGTTTGTAAATTTACCGCACTTACTGTGCGAATGTTTATAACTTTCTTGGACTTGGAATTGAAGATTTATGTGTTAAGTTTTGAGTAACACAAAATGGACAGACATTGGATTGACTAGATGATAACAGCTGTAGATCTAAGTGCTACGTTATTCTTTCAATAGGTGGGTTCATTTACATAATGTAACTTTCGTAATATAATTGTATAAAGTACTAATAGAATATTAATTGTATACAGTATAGGCTTAGGGCCTACATGTTCCCTAAGGCTAATTCAAAGATAAGTACATGTGTGCTCAAACATATTGTTGGCACTCTTTATATTTAGCGAAATGTGATTGAAATAGCATTGTACTACCCATTGTAGGGTTATGATTCACCTGTAGGGTTAGGATTAATGCAATAAACGCGTGTTTTCCCCCTCACCGAATACTTGTACATCTCCACGATTTGCTCCTGCGTTTTCATGTGTGGGTAGATCTACCTTTTCATAAATAAGGACTTGAATGTTAACTAGATCGGCTGATTAGCCTCCGACATATGTAAACATATCCTCAACTAGAAATTTGTGTCAGCTGCACATAATGAATGTGTCAACAGCTCCAGTGCACAGATGTTTGCCTTATTTGTAAGGACAGAGTTTTCTTTACAAATGTTATAGTCCCTGTGATGCCCAAGGGAATACCCGCACCATCGGTCAGTGCATCCACAGCGCTGCTTGCACAATATTTCTTTCGTTACTTGCGATAATTAAATCAGCCCCTCACCTGGTGACACTTGATAATTAATCACAGTCATAAATGCCAGACTTGACCTGTGGGTCATCTAGCTTGGGATATCAAGCTTGTTGCAATTTCAAAAAGTCCACCCCCCCCTTCCTTTTCATGCTAAGAAAGCTGGCCGTTTGTCACGACCAAAGTCTTTCTTCTGAACATGTAACAGTGTAAGGTAGATCTATACATTAACAAAATCTACTAGAGCAGGTTGATCTCAGTAAGTTTACATAATAAGTTCAATGAGCATGTCGAAAGAAAAGTTGAGGCCAATAATGGGAGAAGGGAGATTGATAAGCTAAATGTGAATTGATTTTAAATAGACCTATACATCTGTAAATATTGTGTGGCGTTCATTTAGAGTTTGACTTCGAATGAAGCTTAATATTGGAAAGTAAAAAAAAACAACACATCTGTACATGTAGAGCCCTCCCCCCCTCATATGTATATAGAGACAGTGAGAGCGATGCCTTATATCATTAATTTCCCTTTTTACATTAAAAAATGTTAATTGGTTAATTTGTTGTCTATTCGATTGTGTTGTTAGGACAAAGAGCAATTTCAACTTGAGTGTTGACCGTTTTAACAATTGGTTAGACTTAGATCAGAGAATGGGAAGTGGAAGAAATATGTACATAATTTGTACCAATAGATACGGATAGACGGAGTGAGTTAGTATCATTTCTGTTATAAAAATAAAAGACCGGATATTACGCTAAACAGTTTTAAGGATTTAAAAAAAAGTGTCTGAAATAGTTATATTGTTCCAACGCACATATTTTTATACAATGCCAATAGATAGTGGTCACAGAACTAGCCTATAAGGTAACCGCCACAATGACGTCTAGTTTAGTTTTTGGAATGCTTTTTTTTTTAAGGAATTTTTACCTATGGGAATGCTTTTCTTTTTACTGTTTTAGTTTTTTTTTTTAATCTGACGCACCCGTACCTTTTCCCCACTGAGGGTATGTTGGGATTTAAGTCTTATACAACATCAAAAATATTTGCTTACTATTTAGATTTGACTCCCATAACTTACAATTTCACTATTGGATGAGTCTTGTTAAGCGGAAGTTAGACTTGTTGTTTCTAAACCTTTAACCATATCATTCTTCACATGCACCCCCCCCTTTTTTTTTTTCCGATGCTCGTGTATGTGTGTAGGCCTATGGAACACACACTTTTTTTCTAGCAGAACTGAAAGTCAAGTGTTTACGTGGCCAGTGTTTACGCCCTAAGGCGCAAATCTGGACAAAAGATATACATAACAGGACATTGTCATCCAGAGGACCTGTTAGCTCTAGAGGGTCCATTCAGTCGGCCAGTCTCCAAGCAATGTCAAACTATCGAACATGTCAAGGCGTTTCAATCTGAGTGACTTCCCAACAATTAGCCTTTCTCTATCCGTCTAGCATATCAACTACACTTAATGGGATACTAACAGGGGGATTTCCGGACTAAACTAGAGAAAAGAGTTGGGGGGGGGGTAGCTGATCAGTTTTACTCTCTCCCCCTATGAAGTACACGAGTAGGCCTACATTCTGTTGTACATACCACGAAACTAGTCACAGAACTACTTTACGGTAGTTTTGTTTTCATCTAAGGACAAGTAGATCTAGATCCACGTAATCAAGTGAGAACATGTATATGTATATATATATATATGTATATATATATTTCATTTTTGGATGTAATCACTGTGCGGTGGTAGATGGGAATTTAGTTATACATTAGATCTAACTAACAAGGAATAACATCTAATTAAGAACCAGAAAGATTTCTTCCCCATTGATCTGTAGGCCTATCATTGTGCTGACTGATCTGTAGGACTTGTTTTATTTTTTTAAACATTTTTAGAGGGCCAGATTTTATTATGTGGAGTCTTGGAGCATAATTTTTGTTGAGGCACCCATAGGCGTAGCCAGGACTTTAAGTTTTCGGGGGAGGGGGTGTTTCCTCCCCCCCCCATTATATATATTAAAAATCCACTTATTAATAAAAATACTAAAAGCTAAATTTAACTATGTTTGTTTAGAGTTTAGAAAAATACAATTATTTAATATGCATATTTTAGTAACAAAATGTATTTTTTTAAGGTTTTACACAATGTAGCATATCTGGAGTGTATTAACAAGAAATCGAGCACAGTGTTAAAAACTGTAATTGTTGGTAAAAAAAAATGCGAAAAAAAAAACCCTTAAAGTGGTTGACCTTTCGAAATATGTTATTTTTTCTCTATTGTGGGGGGGGGGGGCGTTCTTGTAGAGGCCCCTGGGTTTAGCCCCGCCTGCCCTCCATTAAATCATTTTCTGGAGCTCATTGTGCCATTGCAGTTATTAAATAAACGTTACAGGAGGTAAAAATAAGACATTTAAAGTATTGTGATCACTGCATACGTTTGAACAGCACACAAAGCAAAGCTAAAAACTCTTTCCCCTGCGGCCATTCTTCTTCTGCACACTACATAGTACATTTGTCCTAAGTCATTAATAATGTCCGCCTTTGTTTTGGTCGTAGACTACTACTATCAGACTTGTGGACTGGCACACACCCCAACCACTGATAAGGACATGTGGCGCTCTAAAAATACATTTCTAACAAAAAAAAAAGTGAAATTCGACAATTATAAAATGAAGCACTGAATACTAATAAAATATAACCACGTAGCTGGTCTAACAAGAAAACACAATAAGGAAAGACTTGTAGCTTGAACCCATTCAAGTTTAAACCTTCAAAACCACCCCAAGATCTGTTGAGTTCTAAGAAGCAAACACATGAAGTATCATAATGTTTTTCATAAGCCATATTCTATTGAATGAAACATTTTGAAGTTATGTTTACTAACAAAGCGCATAAATAAAAATCATTGTGTTACATAGTCATTTGTATTTCTCCTCCTCCCCCCCCCCGCAAAAAAAATTTAGGTTGTTTTAATAAAAATTTTTTTTTTTTTTTTTAGGCTGCTTTACATTCTGGCAAGAAGAATCTGAAAGAAAGTGTAGAAAATGTTAAAGTCAAGTTTTTAGATCTGCTGGATGTTTGTGGTATAAAAGATGCAGACATTCCTTTATTTGAAGAGCTACATATGCGGCACAAACATCAAACTCTAATCACAAGTTTTGGAATCATGTTCAAAGGTTCATCTCACATGAATCCACAAAGAATCAATAGACAAGCAAGATGTAACCCAACAATCTATGCTGATATGCTAATAGAGCAACTGTTAGCTCAGGCTGGATCTAATGACTCTGACTCCTCTTCCCCTCCAGCTATTGAATCAACTCCAGAACTGCCAACTTCAGAGTCTTCTGGCTCCCTTGATGTTCAATTTGCATCATTGTTTGACATGATTGAGTCCGATTTACCAAGCACAACTTCCAACAGCACATCTGATGGTTACCCAAAAGCCAGTGAAACATCTCCAGACATTCCATTACCAAGTCGTGAAGAGGAGTTACGAGAAAGAGATGCTTATTACTGTGACATTACAATAGACAGGCAACACAAGGTCGAGGACATCAAGTCTCCACTTAGTCAGCAGTCATATACAGTAGGAATACCTGATGCAAGTAAACTATTAGTGAGAACTGTGGAAGGGGCAGAAAGTTCTCCCAAGAATGTATTATTTCAAACACCCAGATCCTGTCTTCGAGCACCTAGGTCTTTTTCTCATAAGTATAGAGTCAGCCCAATCAAATCTCCAAGTATTCGCAGACAACATCAATTTTACTCAAATATTACATCATCATCATCTTATTCTTCATCAGAACAAACACCCAGAAGATATTTACATTACTACAATCAGAAATCAGCCAGCTACAGGTCATGCACATCACATCCAATAGCTTCATCAACAATACTCATGGACTCTGACTCCACAAGTCCAGCTAACAGTGTCTATACATGGTCAATAGATGATGATTCAAGTCCCAATAACTTAGAAAAGTCCTACATACGCAGTACAAGTGACAAAAAGAAGACCCACAAATCAAAGTCATCCAATCATTCCTTGAAATGTATTCGAGCTAGTGACCCAAATGTAAGCATTCATGATGCTTCTCACTCTTTGCTTCCATCAGACACTGATTCTACCTCAGAATTGCACTCTGAATTTTCTCCCGTTGATCGGCCATACATCACAGGTAAATCCAATACTAGTGATAGTAGTCACTGTACAGCTGCCAGGTGTAGACCTAGGAGTACATGTGATAAAGTGACAATTGTGGAAGACACTCTTCAGCCCAATCAAGAACTTCTTGATTCCATTCTGACAGACAGTCCACGAAGTGTCGATTCAAGTGGAATATTTGTTCCTCATAACAGTTACACTTCAGCAGTAGAAAGTGTTGGTTCCCACAATGGTTGCTCTAGTACTGTCAGCAGTTGTTTCTCCTCTGATTCCAATAAAGTTTGGAAAACACCAGGATGTAAGGCACCACCCCCTACACCCCCACATACTAGAAACAGTTATATTGCACCTTGTCCATCGAAAAGTACACCAGAAGAATTAGAATTTAAACGACCTTTTACACCAGCTCCACATATTGACCATACAGTCCGAATCTGTACCAGAAACCAGGGGGTGACCACTGACACACCTCACAGACCAGCATCTGTTAGAACTACTTCACAAAATAGACACTCACTTTTTGTTGTTCCTCCTGGAGTCATTACAGGACCACCAAAAATCAAGGACAAAAAATCAATAGTGAAAAAATTGAAACAATTTAGTAGTCATTTTTATAGGAAAACTGAGAAAATTAAGACTTTGGCAAACTTGTGAATGTGGTTGTTACCTTATATAAAGAGCTATCTATAATTGAGGCTATAACCTTACTAAGTGACAACAATTGTTTTAATCTTAAGAATGAATCTCGAGTGAGCCCCACCCCCAATTATTTATGTAAATGGGAACAAAGTTCTGTACATTTTGTTAGTAATGTATAGTTGTGTGACACTGTTATTTATTATGTTTCTACATATAATGTTAGAAACTCAAATGTATATATTTTATGAAATTCAATACCTCCATGTAAATATTTGTTTTTATGCTGCTCACCCTAGTCTATGAGATTGAATTTGTCTTATAAAAGGACATCTTGTACACTTCTCAATTGTGCTGGGTAATTTATTCTGTGATTTAACCAAGTAAAATGATCAATTATTTAATATGAAATTTTTAAAATGTAAAACTGTAAAATTCATTTAAACAATTGCTTATTTAACTAAAGATAATATATTTTTTTGAATGTGTGCAGAAGTTTAGTGATATACACCAAAAGAATATATTGATCTATCTCAAACAAACTTTATCTCCAAATGTGCATTATACTCTGATGGTTGTGATTTACTGTTTGTTGTCTGTTAATGCCAATAAGGAAATGGTTGAAACAAAAGATTAATTCTCTCACCTCTTCATTAACATTTATTTATTGTTAACGAGTAAAATAATTGCAACAAAAACAAAACTGAAATAAAAATAAATTCCATTGATCACTTTATTTTGTTACTGTTTAATGTCCAGCAGAAACTTGTGACACAGGTCATACAAATACTGTTCTTTCAAAGGTTTAGTAACATTCATTGCTTCATTCAGTTTTTTAGCTTTTTCAACAGCTTCATCCACTGATAAGCCAATCCATTCAGCCTCTTCTGCCTGCACAGAAATAAAAATGTAAACATACTATTTAAGAAAGTTGCATTATTAAAATTTTAGAGATTGACTAAACAGCTTCCTTTAAAAATAACAATTTAAAAAGTTAAATCTGCATTGCAAAGCTTAAAAAGAAATGTAATGTTTGTGAAGAATTGCAGGACTTAGCTCCTCCCACTTCAGCAACTGCTGTGAGAAGAGTTGCTAAAACCATGCATACACAGATCAGCATAAACAGATCAATTTTTTTAAACACTGATAGCAAAGTGACCTTCACACAAGCTAATTTAAGTTTACAATATTTAAGAGAACATAAGACAGGTACTACGGTACATTACTACAAAACAAAAGACAGGTACTACGGTACATTACTACAAAATTTTATTTGTTGGAAATACATTTTAAAAAATGTAATTTCTAAGAAATGTATAACAAGCAACTCATACAACATACAATTGACTTAAAACATCAATACTCAATACTGATTAGATTATAAATTTAAATAAGCAAAAAACTTTTTTATCATTTAATTATATATTTTCAAATGATAAGTAGACGCTTACACAACTTTGTTAATGTAATTTTTGTCCATACTTACAGGTATTAGGAACTGCTTATATTTGTTATAGATCTTCTCTTTTTTCACTGGATCATTGGGATAGAAAGACTTGTTAGCAAGAGTTAATAGCATTTCTCTCTTGAGGGTCATTCCTAGTTTGGAACATAGGTCAACTTCATGTGTCTATATATGGAGTAAAAATGTGTAACAATAGGAACTAAAATATATCTCACTAATAAAGTAAATATTACTGGTATCCTAGTCAAACATTTAGCATCTTTCATTACAGCTATTTTAGTTTGAACTAGATTGAAAATAATGTCTAAACTTTAATGTCAATATGGTGTCTTCTTTCCCCTACTTACTACACAGCAACTCACTTTTTAATGTGCCAAGTATTAAGTGTGTTATTGGTGTCAAATACAAAACTAAAAGGAAAGTTACAGTTATTGTTCCTTTATTAATCAACAAACATATTTGGAGAATCAAACATTTGTTTCTATGTTAACTAGGATGTCATTTCACTAGCACAAGTGCCTGTATTGTAGGACCCAGGGAGTGCATAAATGAATAATGGGACACTAAGTGGTCAAACACATATGTTTTGTTGCTCAACCATCACATCCCAATATTAATCAACTTTGACTGCATTTTAAAAAATGTAATGCAGCTGAAGAGCTTAATGTCATGTAATGTACACATCAAGGTCTCATACTTGGTAAACCGGATGTTAACTATTGTACACTGCTGATACATTGATTTTCCATTGTGCCAGTACTAAAAATAAATTTCAAGTTATTTCTTGGATGTTAGAGAAGCTAATTTTAGTACCAGTATGCTGTATATATTAAAGGGGAAGATAATAATTAGTTTATATTATATATGCTGCTACTTCTGGTAATATACTACCGGTATTGAAAGAAAATGATATTGTGAGTGTTTATATAGTTTGTTCAATATTTCAACTACGGTACAGGATTCAGAGTGTAATAAAGAGGAGTTATTTCTTCCCTTAAATAGCCCCCTTGATAAGACTTAAATGGTAGACTTAGTATAAAGGGCAATATTTCAGAATTTATTCTGTTGTGTAGTAAACTATTTATCCAATAGCTTATGGCTTTGTCATGTAGCACACCACTTAAGATTTTTAATCAAGGTAGCAGAACTCACAAACTACCGTACTTCCAGTGACTGGAAATGCTAATGGAAAGCATTTGTTCACTAAGCTATTGACGCAGCAAATGGAGTACCGGGGTAGTCACTAAATATTTGTAAGGCTGTAAAATATTTCTATTTATAAATCCAGAATGTTTGAATGAGATCATTAAATTTCATGTTATGAAAATGATATAACTATGCTCACTTTAAGTATATAAAAATCAAGCCCAAAAGCTTCATCAATAAGAAATAAAGCTCTTGGAGTCACATCAATAGCCATCCAACGATCTAAGATTTCACTATATAAAACACTTTTATTCAAGATTGGACGCCATATTCTAGGATACCTGAAATATATAAGAAATAAATTGAACTTCACTCTAAATGTAAAAATTTTGTTTAAAAAAATGTCAAAACATTGTACCATAAAGTAAGTCTGGGACCTGTAAAGATTTGTATATCATGTCCAGTGTGGCTGAGAGGAAAAAACTCCTTGGCTTCAGTTGTGTTTGCCCAGATACACCCTCACCCCACTGGTCAACAGAAGCGATTGAACCATTGTGTTCTGAGCATGCTATAAGCATGAAAGTTAAGCAATACACAATTTTTATTAGATAAAATTAGCACATTTATTTTCAACGCTAATGAAAAGATATGTTTTCAAAAAAATTGTATCTATAAAGAAGTAAAAAAAATTCATACGTAGGTAGTTTATGCTTTTTCTTGGGCACATTTTTCTTGTAATAGCCAAAAATAATTCCTTCACCACCCCACAATCCAAGATTGCATTCTTTGGGAAAAATAACTGGTATTGGTGCATTTACCACCGGGATTCTGCAGATAGAACAAGGAAAATATTGTAATGCTAGTTGAAAATAAAATATTAAAATTTTTAAGAGTACCAGGTAACATGAATATTTTCATCTCTCTAATTCTCTCAAATTAATAAGTAAATAAAGGTACACAGAAACCTTTCTCCTGAATCCTCATCAAATCTATATTTCATCTGAATAGGACGCCAATGAACAGGTGCTTGTTCCTTGCTCATAAATTCAATGCATCTATCTTTATAATGTTTTGGTAGCAGCGCTTCCTCTTCTCTGGACCATTTATATAGATATGGAACAGATCCTTCAAAGAAAATTATTTGCAGTTATATTAGTAAGAGTGTAATAAATAATTATAAAAATTATAAATACGGTAGTTATTATGATACCAGTACCGGTAATAGAATAGTTATATAAAAGCAAAAGCCACAGCCCTGAATTGTACTTCACTAATTCTCTTAGGGGCAATAACAAAAAAAATTAAATTTGATCCAGTTATTCCTTGGAATAACTATATACCGGTACTGTACTTTTAATATTCAGTAACAGACTAAAAAAATACAAAATAAAGGAATAAGGATAATGACAGGTACAATATAAATAACACCCATTAGAGCTATGGAGGAAATCACTGCCCTGGTTTCTTTGGATGAAAGAAAAAAAAAACCTGTATCAGTTCACCAAAATGGAATCCTTAGATAAAAAAAATCCACAAAACTAGCACCCAAAACCTGCTAAAAAGAACCCATTTAATTCAGGAGTAACTGAACCTTAAAAAGAAATACCAATTAGGAAATGAGAATAAAATATAACTATTGAGTCAACAAAGAAGCATAATGCTTTTCCCCATGAGACCAAAGTTTGGGTTTTTGGCAATCATACTCATGAGACCAAAGTTTGGGTTTTTGGCACATAGGCTCAATTTAGGCAACGTCGTACTCATGAGACCAAAGTTTGGGTTTTCGGCACATAGGCTCAACTTAGGCAACGTACTCATGAGACTAGAGTTCCCTCCTTTCTAAAAGAACCATCATAAAAAAAACATAACAAAAAAATCCTACCACAACCAAACAGAGCTCAAGGAATAAGTGAACTCTTTGATAAAATTTTACCCCAAAAACCAGAGTTTACGCAGATAAATCCTCTAAAAAATCCAAAATTGGCATACCGGTACTAATTGAATGGCCCAATGGAGAAAGACTAAAAAAGTCAATTGCAACTGGAGACCTCTCAACCAGCCATAGAGAAAAAGCAAGCACTTGAACTAGCAGCCACCACACTAATAAATTACCCATGTACACCTAACAGCCAATACTGACTGATGCCAAAACAGACCTTCAAAGCCTGAAATACTAAGATAAATCCTATATAATGCAACCCAGGACAGGCTCTTATAGACCTTAACATCAACAGCAAGAAAATCTTCAACTTCAATGGATTCAAGGACACATTGAATTAGAAAAAAAAGAGAAGTAAAGTTCTCCTTTCAGACCTTGTGGTCTGAATTAGAAGACAATGAAAAAAAAAAAGACATTAGCGCTGGCCAAAGATGGAAGAAGGAATAAACAAATGAAAATTCCTCTCTACCTAGAAGAAATGTTGAAATCGATAAAGTGTAGAATAAATGAGAATTGAACCAGCTCACATCCCAATTACAAGAACAAAGACACCTATTATAAGCTATGAGAATGAATACAAAGAAGACTAGAAATGGTTAAATTTCCAGATTTCATTAATATTATTAGTTTGTTCCAAGTTTTCAAGGCAAATTTAATTTCATGGAAATGTGTTATTTATTTTTTGAATAAAATAGTGTGTATATATATATATTATGATATATATATATATTTATTTATATATATATATATTGTTACGAATCTCACTATCCAGGCTCTCTGCAAACTAAACCATACACCACCAACTTAAACAACTTGACAACTCCGAGCTCCAAAGTAACATAATACTTTAATGTTAATAACAGCCAATATTATACAATTGGCAACACATATACTGTACAAATAGCTTTCCGATAACACTGTATCTCCGTATCAACTCTTGCACTGGTCTCCCCGTCTTGTTCCGGGCTTGCACTGGGTTCAACAGCTCAGGACTGACTTCACACACTTGGGCTCGTCGTGTCGGACTCGATCATAGATCAATATCAAGACGCCAGCCGTCTTAACTGTACTTGACAGTACTCCGCACTGAACCGTCGCAATGCTCCATACAGAACCACACCACTGAACTGTGCTGTAGTCGACCGTGCTCTGAACCCCTTTTTTCGGACCATGTTGGCTGCGACACCGCCGCTCTTTATATAGGGTTCCTTGCTGGCCTTCTCGAACCAGACAGAACGCCCCTCGATGTTTCTATGTGGTCAGATGACTATAATTCTCGTGATGCCCCTAAGCTCTGTTCATGACGCTGATGCTTCCCGAACCGACTCGTCTCGGCTGACCATTGTAACTCATCACACTTGAACGCTCCTCTGGCCTGGGGCGATTTGTGTCGGCTGAGTACACATACCACTACCCACATCTGTGCCACCAACCAGGTTTATAACAATATATATATATAATTGTTATAACTCTGCCATGCCCACCGCCATCCATGCTAGTGCAAAGATGCCCACTTCTAGTAACCAGGCTAGAAAAGGATGAGATGAACGATTTTTGCCCAAGTTGAGAGCTGATAAAGATGTTGTGATCAAGACAAGTTGTTCTACGTGTATTTGTGATGTCCTGTAAATAAACATCGTGTGTCTGGCATTACCCCCGGCCTGCGGGCATTATTTTGTGTTTACTAATCTAGTGGATTGGATTTAGATCTATGTTAAACTTAGCTAATGACCCTTTCGAATTTTTCTCTTTCGCTACGAAAATAAAAGTAGTTTTGCGAAAGGAACGATAGATGAAAAGGATATAAAGTACAATTAAAACGGGTTTAACCGATTTGTTAAATGAATGGGATTATACAGTACATCAGGATGTCCGAATCCGCAGATAAATGGAACGGATGTAGGTAAAAAAAATGTTTTTGTAAAACAATAGGTGCTGGTACTCAGCGATGGATTGCCTAACTTTTAACTACTAATAAATCCTAGACTCTTAAGCGAGCAATTCTTGTATATATATATATTTATTTATTTATATAATTTATTTATATATATATATAAATTTTATTTCAAAAACGGCTCTAACGATTTTCTTTAAAATTTCAAGGTATGTGCGTATTAGTGAGAAAAAAATTCTGAACTCATTAGCCACATTGGGAAAACTCGAGTTTGACCGTTATATCGGAAAAGAAGATGTCTTATTGTCGAAAATTTAATTTTGGCTAGAATATTTTATGAATGAAAGTTTTTTTCCATGACATCAAAGGGAAAAAACTTGTTTGCTCACAGCAGTACACTTCGCAAACAAGAACAACTTATCAATTGGCCTAATTAAACATGCGCACCATCTTATAGTGGATTGATCTATTATGAAACTATGGAAGAAAAATAATGAAATTAAATTTGATGTATGATCAGTTATTCTCTTTTAAAGGTTTTGTAAATGGGCCTCATTCACCAATCGTTAACCAATAACATTTAGCCATGTGATTCTCTATATCTTCTATACAAATTATGTAATCCATAAAGGCTGTGACATGATACTTTTTTCATTGTTTTATCAATATTATTATGTGGCGATTGGTGGATGAGGCCCATTGTTTACACTTAAATTGCGTAAACCCGTGAGTAACTTTTACTTTGTTATACTCTTCAATTTTTCTACGCCTTACTTGCACACACTGAACATAATATCCAGGGTAGACCCTAACATTTGCGGTGCCCTGTGTGAAGTGGATTGCATGCAGTCCAATCAGGGTAGGGATAAGGATAATAACTAAAAATTAAGATTTTATGTTAGAAAATAAATTCGTTTTTGCATTACATTTTGTCCATTTTAAGGACATTTGTATGAATTTCAGGAGATTTCCTGGAGCGTCTTGAAAACAAGGAAACCACGGGAACCCTATTAAAAGTTAAAATGGTTTAATTTAATAATTTACACATTGAATTAGCGTGAGCTTAATAACCAACATGGACATACGATACACTTACAGCAGTAAACTAAAATATTTCTTTGCAAACAAGAAAAGAAAATCTTAACTGAACACACTCGGACAATGGTTATGCTTGCCCTGATTTGGCAAACTATGTAGGTCACATCTGGGGCTGCGTAGCCACGGGAAATATTGCATTCCTCATTAATTTACGGATTCAAAGTCAAGCCTTATTATAAATATTATTGTGTAGATGCTTCAGTGTCTTAATGTCCCATACCAAAACAAAGGAAATGGTGATAACATAGCTTCTCTACGCCTTACTTACTCACACTGAACATGATATCTAGCTAGCGGTCAGCAAGTTTGCATACGCTGCAGCCACTTTTGATTTAACTATAAACCTTAGTAAAGCTTGGGGTTTGGGCGTGGTGATGAAAGGCCCAAAAGAGATTTAAATGGAGGGTTGGGCTGTAGCACCAGTAGCACCACTGGGATGGATGGATGGCAAAACCCGGTATGAACTTCTTATAGTCCGACAGTCAGGCTGAGTGAGCACGTATCCCGTATGGGGGACAAATTGTTTGGCTAACAGAGGTGTCCCACTGAAACATTTCTTTAGAAAGCTTATGAAATGATTTAAGTCTATTAAGAAAAAGTGCCCCATTTCAGTTTGTCAAAAAGTGCCTGTTTTACCCTATAACGTAGAGATTTTAATCAATTGATGTTTCGTACTAAAGCCATAATGAATACACTAATTTCATAATTAAATGTCTGAACGTAACCATCTGAGAAGTTACAGAGCAAAGACTTTCTTCCAAGCCAATAATAGTAGGCCTACAATAGTTTTACACAAAAAATGGATTGTAAAACTATAAGACAGACGTGAGCTGTGATTTGTCTACACTTAAGAGACTTGTTATTTAATCGCCATGCACAATTACATTTAGAACTAAAATAACACTAAAGCAACTCTTCAGATTAGTAGTGTTTATCTGATCATTAATTTTCGTAATTACAAAAATATTCTCAAAATGACTTCGGGTATATAACCTTTCTTAAGAAATTATTTAACTGAGCAAGGCTCGGCCACCTGATATTTAACAATAAACATTAAAATAAAGGAAAAAAAGTAATACTTTTCCCCCACTTTTAAAATGGTGCGGTAGGCCGTACTGGTGCGTACTGTCACAAAAAAAAGCACTGTATATACTATATAAATATATACAAATACATTGTGTAAATTTAGATTTAATGCTACCACAGTCATCTGCACTGATACGTCCAAGCAGAACCAAGATGCTCAAAGTCGCATACAAATCATTTAAGAAGCTATCAAAATCTTGCAAAGGGTATTTTGGGCTTTGCCACTTTAAATTCTGAAGAATAGCATTCTTCAATAGAGATTTTTCAACAAGTTTGAGAACTTTCTGCTCTCCATCTGGAAATTTAAAACATCCCTAGCACTGGCTATAGTCTAAATTTAGAAGATTTTTTTGTGTCTGTCAAATCTACATGAAGCAGTGCTGTAATAGAAGTACATTCTTTGAAAACAACTGGTGTCATAAATCTTTGGTACAATGACTGAAGCATGCTAACAGATCTTAAGCCATAAAACATTAAAGGGCAACCAACAAAAGCCCATCTGATTGGACATTGTTTTTAGAAAAGGTTGCAAAACCTTTGAGATTCAGATGAAGCTTTCAACTTTGGCAAACAGCTTTTGGGTTTCTGAAAAGACTATTGATTGCCTTCTTAATTAAAGACTGTATGAACTGGGCTACTGGCATAGCTGTGGGTGTAGGACAAGCGGCAGTCACTGTGGCAGTCTTTTTGACAAATTTTATCCGGCAACCATCTGATTTAACAGACTCTCAGCTTATGCTTATCGGATTTCAGATGCGATTTAAGAATAGATAGACTAAATCTACTATTCAAGAACAGTCCAATGATCAAACGATCAAGTCTTAACTAGATCAGATCTAGGATTCTTGTACAAGACTACATTCTAGAGCTAGCTTAGATTAAACACAGTGCCACACAATAAATTGAATAAGAAACATAGATCTAGTGACGCTAGTCCTAGACTAGAGATAGGACAATAGACTATATTACTATTACTATATCTATTGATTGTCCAGTTATTAAAGTTAAAATAATCACATTCAAATAATGCAGCAACACTTTTGATGATGTCATTGGTGATAATTTTATTTTTGTGTAGTAGGTGACTTCCCTTTGTTGTTTGTCATCAATTTTTTATAAATGACATAGTACTAGAGACAAGAAGTGTTTTGTGAAAGCTCTGAATTCGCCTTGTGCTACGATACTGGATAGTCTTATCATTGTGCCTTGGTTGATATTCAGATTATTCTTGAATTGGATTATTTTGACCCCTGTTTAGGGTGAGTTTTAATTTCTCATTGAATAGTTATTTCTATTCAATTTGATAGTATTTCATATTTGTAATTTTATTTGTAGACTAGAAGATTAGAAGACTCCGTTCCTTTATCTTTCTACAGGGTCTTAGGTCTTGGGTCTTAGTTTCAGGCTTCAGTTTAGTCTAAGCTTTGGACTATTGAACTGAGATCTTAGTTTCTCTGTCTGATGTTTGTTTGCAAGTCTGAGGGTACCGATTCCAGACTATGGGTTGCCGTATTCAGACCTGCTGTTGTGTTATGAAGTTTTTCAAGCTTGGATGCTACTGTGAACTTTGCTGTGGACTGTTGATGAAGATTGCTCTACTTGTATTGCTAGTTGTTGTTTGGACAACTATATGGACATACTTATTGAGTTTTAGAAGTTAAGTAATTATATTATGTGTATTAAATAGTTAATTACTTGGAGTGAATTAGAGCATATTATTTAACATCAAAGTATTTATATATCTAATTGTTAACTTATATCATTATTATTATTCATATCCACTCAGTGTACATATTTCATTGTATTAAATTCATAAGGTTATTAAATCATCATACACATTGTTTAAATTATTTTATATATAACTGAACGTGTATGGTGTGACTGTCAGGCTGAGCTTGGGCCTAAAATCATACAAACATAAAATAGTAACTCATATCCTTAATATATAAACACTGTAATTTTACATTAGTTTAATAATAGAACACAATATGTTGTTAATACTGTAATAATTAACAACTCAATAATAATCCAGTAATTGAACAATTTTAAAGACCTGACATTGATTTAATTCCCAGTGTTTAATATGATCTGATTTATAATGTTGTATAATGAAAATATAAAGGCACTTACAAGTGAAACAGGAAAAGTTTAAGTCTAAAACTTTATAAGGTCTGAAAATGAATAACGAAGATCCAATTTGGATGAAAACAACATGTTCATTGAAAAATTGATTCGATAACGATACAAGATCTATATATGGATAAGATCTATCTACTGTCAAGAAGCAGTAAACACATTCTACGCAAACTCAGAAATGCTAATTTAGAATTTATTTCCACCCACGATGGCCCATCCACTACAATGGTGCTGATTTCTTTGGCTAAATTTCAGGACATTCAACGAATTTGAAGGAGATATCAGTATTTTAAAATTCCAGGAGATTTCCAAAGTCTTTTTTTTTTAAATTCCAGCTTTTCAGGACATCCTTGAATTTCAGAGGTCATGGAAACCCTATATTATCTACCTAATCCAGAACTAAACATTAAATTCAGAATATATAGTAGAGTCTTATATATGGCACACCGACTTTGGGAACTAGGTCAAATTTTTATTTTATTTTTTATTTGGTGAAGGTTTTGCTTAAAAAAAAAAACTGAAAGCAGATTCTTATTCTGCAGCTAAAGGACTATAAAAATAGCTGTGTTTCTTTGAATTACCACTCATAGTCAAGATTTTATTTTAAAATAAAGTAGGTCACTTCATGCTCTTATAAGGAACATAGTTTTTGTGCTTTCTCCTTTAGCGCACACCAAGCACCATCAGTAAACACCACTATGTAATTGTTAATAAATTACATCTTTATTAATTAAAAATTATTTGGATTGTATTAAAAGAAGTAGAATCACTTATGCAATATGTATTTATAATAGTCTTTTGCCTCATATTGCCTCTCTCTCTCTCTCTATATATATATATATATATAATATATATAGAGAGATATTTAGATCTATATATTAGTTATTTTATATATATATATATATTATATATATCGTTTATAGTTTATTTATTTATATACCTATGTAATCTATGTGTAGCAACAGACAGAAATAAATCTCTATTATATGGATTATAGATCTAGACAACATTAATTATTATAATTTAATAAACATATATATATTTTATATTTCCTTCCCTCCCATAGATGCTTATAATTCTTTTCATGACTCCCCCCCCCCCCGCTGCCTGTTTGATAGGTTGTGACACTACATGCTTAGTGTATACCTCTCCTCACCGCCAGCTCACCTGGGGTGATCCCCTAGACTGGGCATGGTCTCTGGCTTCAAATTAGCAGCCCTCACTTTTTCTTTCATTCATAACTTATATATTCTAGATATCTTGATTCTAGGTCATGTTTATTCATTGAAAAAATAATAGATTTATTTATCCCAATAACATTTCTTATTACGATTTTACCTTTTCCAGTATAGGAGAATGTGTTAAATTCATTATTATTGATGAAACACCCCCTTTTTAAAAATTTATTTAACAGCTAACAGTATAAATGTGATTGGAATGTCTTTCTAAAGATGTTTGGAAGCTTATTATGATATATCAATCAGGCTACGATCAAATAAGCTCATAATATAGCCTTCATCCCTTATATGGGTATGAATTGCCGGGGGAGGTTAAAACAATAGCTTTACATACAGTAACATGGTTTCCCAGAATCTCAAAAACTGTCATCTGCTTTGGAAAAGCAGAACAAAAATACAGGAGCTTATCTAAAATTGGACATGCGCAGTCCCGAAACGTCGATTTTTAGCTCCAAACATAAAAACAAATGAATTATAAACAAAAAAAGCGACCTGTTTACTGAAGGAGAATCTGATGAGGTGTGCCATATATAAGACTCTACTATAGATCATTTTAATGACAATGTAGACTTACGAAAATAGTTGACCCATGTTCCCCATCTTGGAATATTTCTTGATGTAACTGTGAATCTAGAATTGTTATGCCTCTCAAAATATGTAACTTCATGGATCACCATATCTTTCATTTGCTTTATGCTTGGCATAAATCTTGTTATTTTAACTTTTTCCATTTTTTCAATTATCACTTTTACACTTACAGACTCTAGTCACTAGTTAAGATCTTGAAAGTTAAATGAAGTAGGTAGAACTAGATTAGATCTAGTTAGTCAACTTTGAACTTAGTCTTAAGTTAGTCTAGTGACTAGTCTAGACCTAGTTAGTATTAGTAAGTAGATCTTCAAGGATCAAGATTTAGATCTAGACCTTCTAGATTCTATAATATTTTATATATATTTAATAATTAATATTAATTATAGACTCCAGGACCAGGTGTATTATTAGTATAGTCTATACATCATTATAGATAGATTCTATGAATACTATGAGTATGATGTCTAGAGTCTAGGGGCCTAGCTAGGTCAATTTTTTTTTTCAAACAGGAAGTTGGTAGATCTACACTTTAAAAAGTTGAAGAGTGAACATAATCCACAAACCTATATATAGATCTAGAACATATAGTCTATACCAGGGGTCTCAAACTCATATCAGCATGTGGGCCGCAGTCGAAAGTAACAACCAGTCGGCGGGCCGCACAACGAAAAGAGAATTTATTGTATAATATTTTACGAACACTACTGTCACTGCAGTTAAATGCTAAAATAAAGTTTTGTAATTAGTCATTACATTTAGGTTAGTTTATTACATGCACATGCAGTTTAATTATTTTACAAAAAAAAAAAAAGTTGACGTTGTCTCTGTCACTAATGAAAAAGCAGAAACTATAATTACTAGGCCTACTGCAGATGGCTCGTCACTCGTGTTTCTGTCCACTCATCTGAGAACGTTTGGCAGATACCAGACCATCGACGTTAGGCCTGAAGTCGCGTGTAGTGGCAAGCCTCAAGGTTGCTCTCAGATGCTCATAAGTCAGTCTTGATCGTAATGCTGTTTTGTTGATCTCTTCATTCCTGAGAAAAACTGTCCGCAAACGTACTTACTCCCAACATCGCTAAAATTCTAGCAGCTGCGCAGAATAAGTTTGGAAACTTCTGTCGGGGAAGAAACTAGTAGAAATCTGGTACCCCAACATCAGAGTATTTTTGCTTCAGAACAGAGTCACATTGCAGGTCCATTAGTTCCATCTGGATTTCCTCTGGAACGTTTTTCACGTCAACTGCTAATGGAGTGGTAACAAGGAAAAATTGTGGTTCGAAATGCTTAAAGCGGTATTCTAAATCTTCCAGTAGTCTGGAGAGGATGTCTACGTATTCTTTCAGGCGCTATGGTTCAACCGTTATGCTCTGTAGACAAGAGAAATGAGTCAGGTTTTCATCTGCCAGCTGAGTGGCCCACAAAGTCAGCCTGCATCTGAATGATTTGATACGGTCAAACATCACGGTAATCAGCTGCTTTGTGCCCTGTAGTTGTATATTGATAGCACTGAGATGTTTCGTGTTGCCAGAAAGAACAGCAAGATCCGACAAATACATTGGGTCACTGAGCTATTTCCCGTCTCAGTTCAAAAAAACTCTGCAGCACTTTTCCACGACTCAACCATCTGACTTCAGTATGATCACAGCAACTCTCCGTATTCAATTTCAAAATCAGCTAGAAATGACACAAACTGTCTGTGATTGAGTCCCCGTGAACTATGAAGTTCACCGTCTTCACGATAACATCAATCATGTTCTTTATTTGTAGATTTTTGCCACAGAGTACTTCTTGGTGCAGAATGCAGTGTATGCCTGCAAAAGGTTCCGCCAAGCTGAGCAGATTCCGTTTCTCTACAATTACTCCAACAACATCAACCTTCTCTGAAGACATTGCTGGTGCACCGTCCGTAGCCGAAGAAATAAGTTTTTTTTCCACAGTAGCCCACACCTATTAATACAAGCTTAATGTTCTTGAAACACGTCGCGTCCAGTCGTCGTTCCTTTCATGCGTAGTAAGTCCAATAGCTATTCAACAATGTTCAAGTTTTCGTCGACACCACGAATGAATACGGCACAGTATGCGGTGTCTGTTACACCAGTAGACTCGTCCAATGCAATGGAATATGCTACAAAGTCAAAGTCTTTTGCAGCGGCAAACCGTTGCTGTTGACTATTTGTCTCTGACTCGGTGATCCTGCTTGCAACTGTGTTCGCAAACAAAATTATGCCTTCCAAGAGCGTCTTTTTCTCGGGGCAGAGAATTTCACACGTCTGTAGGATACACTATTTTACAAACTAGCCTTCAGTGAATGGTCGTGATGCCTATCATCTCGCTAATAGCAAAGCTTGCCTTCACAGAATCTTCGCTTGCAGTGTTGATGCGTGCAAAGTATTTTCGTTTGCTGATAGATGCTTTTAAGTAATGGACTTTTTCCTCGCGCAGTTTGCCGGACAGTCCAGTATACTGTTCTCGATGCGATGTTTCATAATGTCTACGTACGTTGTATGGTGCAGCTGTAAATCATTACACGGATTATATGTGGTCATTGTAAATTTTATCTTTTTTTTTTTTAATTCGCGGACGTGGTCGCGGGCCGCACAGAATAGTTTCGCGGGCCGCATGTGGCCCGCGGGCCGCGTGTTTGAGACCCCTGGTCTATACCATAGACATAAATAAATACAGACTGGAAGTAGGATGTTATTTTCATTTGGGAAGAGTCAAATACGTTTTATGTACTACATCTACGTTAGAAAAAGATGAAAAAAGATGGCGGCAATTGAGCTATAAATTGTAGGACGTAAATTTCAGTCTATATATAACTATGATCTTTAGTTTTGAAAAGTACAAAACTTCGTTATTCCTGTTATTTTGCCTTTATAGGCTACGCATGCACCTATGCGCACCATATCAACAATTTCATAATGAAAGACATAGGAAAATATATATAGGCTTGTGATGTGGATCTATTTATTGTTGACATGGCTTCTTTATGTATGGCGGTCGTCTTATCGATTCAAATATTTAGAATTAGTTTTTAGTCAAAAAAGTAAAAGAAAATGAGCAGAGCGTGCTCTAACGATCGTAGAACGATAGACCAATGCGGCCGAGGGATAAATCCTAAAGTTTGAAAAATCATTTTGCATCAATAAATTGAATATTTTTACACAGCAAGTCAGTCAGTCTATCCGAGTCTATAATAATAACATAATAATAATCTTTATTGTCCATAAGGAAATTTGTCTTACAATTTGTGCATAATACCAAACAAAACATTATAACTATAAAGAGATCCTATCCGATCTCTAAACACTAACTAATGCCGACTTAGTTAAATTTTATATCTATCTGTTTTAGATCTCACTAGATCTAGATTCTGTCTTAGATCTACACTAGTTCTAGAGTTCTAGATATTGCTATATACAAATATATAGATTATATCTAGATCTAGTAAGTAGGCCTAGTCTTTTTTTTTTTTTTTTTACTAGAGTCTTAGTCAGAGTCTAGATCTATAGTTTAGATCGCCTAAAAAAGTTGTTGATCGAATTTTGACAACAAAAGAATGTGTTCAATGTCTTCAGTCTAGATCTAGACTTGGAAGCTAGTTAAATTAATAGTTGGGAAGATAATCATTATGCCCGCCTGACATAGATTTAGTAGGAAAGATTACACATATAATAATACAGAAAGTGAGAAAGGGTTCTATTAATTAATAGGTTATGGCTAAAAAAAAAACAAGCGATAAATACTTTTACTGCCCATAACTGCTGTATAACTAAATCTATGTTTGCCCAAATTTTTCCAATAATAATTTGTTCTTCATCGGCCAGTCTATATATATATGTCTATGGTCTATAGGCCCCTACATTATAGCTACGATACACAAAAAATGTGAAATTCACAGACCTATATTTGTTGTAACTGTGTTCCCGTTCTCATATGCACATGGTCTAGCAGCGCACTGTTCCATGCGAGGGAAGGAAAAGCATGAAAGGAAATAAGAGACTTGGTGGATTCCGGCTAGTTGTAAAGAAGTACTTAGACTACTTAGAGAGCTTTTTCTTTGTGTTCTGTTGGTTTGTGTGTCTCGGTTACTTTAGATCAGCGATGCCCAAACTACGGCCTGCGGGCCAGATCCGGCCCGCGACGTGCTTGTATCCGGCCCGCCAAAACGTTGGGAAAAAAATTAAAAAGAAAATTAGAAAGTTGAAAAAATAGTCTCTTTAAGTTAGGACTCTCACTGATTCTTTGGTGAATTCCACCTAAATAAAGGAAAAGTAGACAGATCTTTACTTTTAAGTGGACTATGATAGTGAGCCAACATGTTAGATTTGGAAAGAACATAACATTAAAAGGCATTATGAAGCTAAACACATAAACACATATGGTGGCATTCTTGGTTTGAGCCGCGAAGACAAGATTGCTAAGTTACGACTAGAGATAGGAGGATTGACAAAAATATTTAGCAAAAAGGGGCAAGTCTTTTTCCGATGGGGAATGTGTAAAAAAAAGTGCTTGCTAGCAGTAGTGGAAGGTGGAAGAAATGTGTCCTAATAAGAAGAATGCAGTAGAAGCAGTCCGCTTTTCTTGCATGACAATTACAAGACGAGTGGAAGATATGGGTGAAAATTTCTATTTACAATTAAAAAACAGAGCAGCAGAATTTGAAAAGTTTTCTATTGCTGTTGACGAGTCCACTGACATAAATGATATTGGTATTTATTCGAGGCACAAACAGCAATTTTGATAAGATAGAGGAGTTAGCAGCTATGGGGAGCATGCATGGGACTAAAACTGGAGAAGACGTGTTCAAAGAAGTGTCAACCATCATAGAGGACCTTTCTAAATTAGTTGGAGTGACTACTGATGGCGCCGATTTCTAATGTGACAAGTGCTCTGACAGATCTTAAACCGGAAATGATTGACTTTCCATGTATTAGGCCCATATCTCTGTTTGACAAATACCAACTGATGCAGACTATAGACTTCTACTTTGTGTTACTTGCAGAAACTTTTCCAAATCTTCGAAAACAAGACCTAAGGATGATCACAAATAAAACTATTAAAAATAACTTATTTTATATTTTTGTTACTATTTGATGATATGGCCCGCGACACGCATGCCGAAAATTAAAATGTCCCGCGGATCAAATAAGGTTGGGCATCACTGATATGTACATAAGATGATTCTAATCAACAGACGTGAATTATTTCGATCTAGGATTTTCGAAAAAAAAAAAAATCTCAATGGAAACTAGCAGGAAATGGCTTTATTTCATATATGTGCATTGCATTGGATGGCTGCCTGGTCGTGAGGTTTGCGCGCTGGACTGTCGTTCAGATTTATCGATGGTCCCGGGTTCAAACCCTGCCCGCTCCCATCCCCCGTCGTCCTGCGGGAGGTTTGGACTAGGAAGTAATCATCTTCAACTCTAAAGGAGCATCCAAAACATGTAAAACATTTTAAGCATTATTTCTAAACATTGAAAACTAAAGATCATAACTTTTCTAAGACAGAAAAGATCGATTTTCATAGATTCGGGGCAACTTCCCTAAGAGCCCGAAAGAGAGTTACGTATATAACATAATTTCATTTCACCTCTTTTTACACGCTGAAAGATTATGCTCACACGTTTTATTGTTGCAAAAAGGTTGACGCATTAGGGCATTTATCGACCATGTCTTCTACCACCAGTCATCAGATTGTAGTTAGGACAAGCAGCACATGGAGTAGAAAATGCTCTGTTGACCATCTACTGTTAATATTTAAAACCCTTTTTTGAACTCCAGAATGGACGCCTTTCGTGTTCACACCATTATCATAATCTTGATCAACGATATTTTCAACATTAATTCAAGCTTCTCCAAGTCATACACTAGTAGGCCTACATCGTCTAAGTCATGTCCAGAAGTACTTTCAACATATATATATTTATATACCATTAACTATTAAAGTAAAGTATTGGAACTAATGGATTTTGGTTAAAATTCGCGCTATTTTTAGAAAAAAAAATGAAAGCTCATGCCTTTTTTTTTTAAATCGTTCCTAGGATTGGCGTTTTTCCTGATGAATGACACCCCAAAATGACTTCTTTTCTTTTTTTCAGGAGATTTCCAAAACTTTTTCGTATACTTTGCAGTTTCATAATTTACACCTAGAATTAGCGCAGGCATACTGCCGCCTCATTGGTTACAGTGGCTCAAGGCTGGCCCAGGGTATAATATATGTCAGTAGTGAAAATCTTCAAAAAGCTGAAACAAGGTGTTGTTTTGTAAAGAAGTTATAAGAAGCTGGAGGTCACTCACGAAGGCCGCGGGATACACATTTGAGACCAAAAGAAAATCTGCTGCCGAGGACAAACGCAGACGACGAAAAGAAAATCTAAATCGACCACCTGCAGACAATGGTTATGCTTGCCCTGGATGTGGCAAAATATGTAGGTCACAGCTTGAGCTGCGCATCCACGGGAAATATTATATTCCTTACTAATCTTCGGACTCGAAGACAAGCCTTATTATTATTATAAGAAGTAAAGTTTTTTTTTTTTCAAAACTAGCCTATGTAAGAAGAATGTTGGCATTAGAAGGAAAGAGAATGAGTTCCGCCCAAGTCGAACGTTGACGAAGATGCTGTGCTAAAGGCAGACGTTTATGCATGTTTGATGTCCTTATGTAAACACATATCGTGGCCTCGTTGAGTTGCCTCCCTTGATGTCATAAGTGTGATTATAGGCGACTCAACAAGAGGAGGTAGGATTCAATGGCTTCCTTGAAACAACTAGACCAGCTCTCGATTAAAGAGCTTAAAAGCAGGAACTTCGATACCGACGTTTGAAGCTTGGTGAAAGCAAGGAGGCACTTACAGTTCGTCTCCGACAAGCCCTGATAGATGAGTAAGATCCAGAGACTTACCTATTTGAGATACGGAGATTGTTGAGCTCATTGGCAAGATACAGGAAAATATTGAAGCCATATGTGAACAAATTAACAGGATGGGGAGCAGTTGCCAGTAGACTCATTTGTGAAGGACCAGTTGCCTGTAGACTCATTTGTGAAAGAGAAATTGCATAATCAGGACTGTGGTTGCACAAACAGTGGTGAAGGGAGCGCTTGGGATTGGCGCGCTGTGACTGTGTTGTGGGCAAACCTTGTGGGTGTAACTTTCAAGAGGAGAAACGTGACCGAATTGAAAGGGAAGAGAAAAATGAGGGAACTGAAGTCTGTTATGTGCCTGAAGCGTTTGTTCCTGGTATACTGTTTGTTCCTGATATACATGTAATGAACCTCAATGAGCCGGGCAGACATCTTCAACTTGAAGATACCTATCTCCTGGATGTGATAATGTTAGCTGAGGATGATCGCGGCGCATTTGCAACGTGGCTGTATGTGAACCTGCAGCTCCCTTGAGAGGAGTCTGTCGAGAGGGTCTGCAGAGACAGCGTGTCCGATCAATGGCTGTGTTGACGAAAACACATTCGTCAAACGATCATGTCATCGTGTCAAGAACATACTGGCCAACTGGAAGAAGGAAAGCGACGGCCGCTGAAAACAGTGCAGATGGCTTCGTGGGCAACACGCTCCCACTGATTGACCTCCACCTGAACTGTCAAACCTCCATTACACTGTTTTTTTTTCGGGACGAAAAGTGTTAAGAAGGGGGCAGTGTTATAACCTTGCCATACACACCGCCACAAAAGATAGTGCAGAAGGTGCGCACTATTAGTGACTAGACTAGGAAGGATGTTGACATTAGAAAGAAAAAGACTTTATGTATTTGTGATGTAAATAAATATCGTTGCCTCGTTGAATTGACTCCCTTAAGTTAATACTAATGTATTATATATAATACCTCTGATTCATTGGCGTTTATTGATCACGAAATATCTTAAACGCATGAAAACATGTTCCTTTAACCTCCTAGATGCTCACTAGAAACGGTTTCTGACAGAATCGCAATCTTTCGCTATTCGCGAAAACCGCAGGCGTTGAGAGCGTTGAATAATAAAACTATAAGTACAAACTACGTACAATGTTTTGGATATAAATAAAGGCCTGAAGACTTAGATTTGTATGTATTTGCAGAAATGTCAAGTCTTTCGTCGGGTGCCAATACAACGCGTTGTATTATTCTGAATTGTAGAGATTGCAAGCTGCGACACAGCGGAGTCTTTGTCTTTATATAAACCCAACTCCATAATAATAAGTTATTTAAACAAAGTAAAATGAAACCTGATTAAAAATGTAGAAACAAATGTTCATTTATTGATCTTCATGAGTTTCATGTATTGCCAGCCCTTACACAAAACAATGACATAAACACACACCACTGACTAAGGCGTAATGAAATGCACAATATCCTAACTCTAGTAGAAATGAACATGAAATAAAATCGCTATAGGCAATGCTTTGAACACTAAGACTATTGTGCCAACATAAGCAGCTCTGGAATCACATTTGAAAGTACACAGACAGAAAAAGAAAAGAGAAATTTTATTGACTTTTTTTTTATTTGTGCATACACACATTTGCTGATTTCTAAAAAGTGTACACCCCTGCATGTAGGCCTACACACCTTCAAGTCAAATGTGCAATCCTATGTAGGTCATAAGACAGTTTTCCATTAAACTGACAATTTTATTTACATATTATAATATTAATGTATATAAGTGACATCAAAATACAATTGTTCAGCTTTGTACCAACAGAAACGAATGAACTGACACAAAATCACGAGTTTAATTTGTGGACTTATCGAAAGGGATGTATTTACACATATAGTGAATTCTTGAGAGTTTGCCTCGTCATAATCCGAAAAACTCAGTACTTTCACGCGGCGCCGTCCTAAATTCATGTAATGAATGAACACTTGAATGTCTGTACGGGTGTCCTTAAATTGTAATTTAGTACAGTACCGCTCAAAGAAAGCTGAAATCATGTTTTGTATTTGTTTAAAGATCAATACATATTTCTTTGTCGTCTGTAGTTTATTTTATACCTTTGTAAGTCTAAAGAGAATCTGTTATTACGTCATCAATAGAACTTCTTGACCTACACCGTTCAATTCTCTTATGTAAGCTACAGCTAAACTTTGGACTATAAACTGTACAATAAATTCATACATTTCAGGTGAATTGTATTTCACTTTAATTCCTCCTCTGGCGATTGATTTTTTCATATCTTTAAACTTAATGAAGACATTAAAAATGCATGAGCACATCTAAGGTTTATAGGCGTAAACAATGTTTTAGCATAATTGATAAGCTGGTTCAATACAATAGAGACCACGTGATAATAATTGTGTCAGCGTGTTTCAATATGTGCAATATCACTGGCCTACATATTTATACCAAACGATGCTATATCATTGTGTACATATTAGTATCAAAACAGTAACCCTTTTACATTAAGTTTACTTGTGACCAAATTATTGTTTTCTTTAAATTACATATGTGCATGTCAATTGAGACATTGCTTTTCCTTGAACAAATAATGACTTTTGTGTATCGAAATAGGGTGATGGAATCACTGCATATTAAATTGTTGAATAAAGTAATAAACAAGCTACTTCAACATCTTGATGTACAAAAAGTATCCCATGCACAGCTGAAACTAGAAACTATTATTGCTTAGTTGAACACAGTCTAAACAACACAGCATCTCACATAGCTAAACAAGTTTTAAAATGTGTCATGAAAATAATTGGATAATGAGTGTACATTTCTAAAGAGATTCTGTTTTGCTAATATGAGGCAAGATTGTTTGTTTTCAAATTTGCTTGACCCTTATTCAAAGTATGTTTTGGAAGTTATGAAGTGAAAGTGGTCTTGTACAAGGCAGAATTCAATTTATAATTGACCAAAAAAAAAAAGGCATCTTTGTTAAGTTCCATATAAGGAGGTTTGAAAGTATTTCCATTAGATCTATTGGGGTATTGAGATACGAAAAAAAAAGCCACACTAATCTGAAACATAACAAAAATATAAGCATATATTCAAAGTAATATCCATGTTGTAAGAGCAATTCAGAAAAGAGAGTTAGTGGATTAGAAATAGTCAATAATTGATATTTCTAATTAATCTTTAGGTTCTAAGTTACAACTCAGACAAAATACATTTAAAAAATAACCAAATACACAATGAACAAAGAATTGTACAAGTGTGGAGACAGTAAGGCACATGCAGTTTTGAGACATAGGCTTGACTTATGAGATTGTAAACAGAAAAAAATTAGTTAGCTATGAAATTAAAAATAACATAATGGTTGATCACTTTGATTGGGCACAACAGAAAGTTACTAGCCAGATGAAGACTAGTGCTTCTAAGTCCATGCTTCTTTCAAGGGCTTCTGAAGGCTAGGACTGCTAAGAG
>JADKLZ010037658.1:0-12106 GCA_021533235.1 Biomphalaria straminea
ATATTATCTAATTTGTTTTGAAAAACTATAATGATATGAATTCGTTTTTTTTTTAAAACTCATTGTTTGAGAACTATTTATTGTTGGCAAAAAAAATACGTTGTAGCTCTTTTAAAACTTTGACATTTTGTAAATCGTAATTTTTGGCTCTTCCGACTCAAAACGTTGCCGACCCCTGCTGTGGTGTAGTCATTGTATAACTGCATCAGGCTAATTGTTAGGGATAATTTTAAGTGTTTCATTAATAGTATACATTTCTTGGAATAAAATTTGTATCCACAAGTAATCAACATAATTTAGTCTTGTTCATTAAAGTGTAAAGTTTGTATAATTACGACTGTCCAACAGTGCATGCTTTGAAGACCTGCATTGTGTGAGGTAAAAAGTTGATACACAAGATTTTTTATATTTTGTTGTAAGAAAAAAGATCTAATATGTCAACACGACAAATACACCCACTAAGAAGGAATCACTTAACTATATATTGATTAAAAAGCTGTAAAAACTGTTTGTTAATCGTGGTAAACACAATTGATTTGATCATTCTAATTTAGGCTTCAGTGCATTTTTTTGTCAGAAATAGTGACTCACTTAAAAAGTGCTTGTCTCCGTATATAATAAACCCGTCCTGATGTATAAATGTATCCCTTCAGTGGCTGATATTTTCAAAAAAAGTAAAACTAATTATAATAAGATATTTTTTAATATAAATTATATTCGACTGTTCAAATACTAATAAAAGAACATAAAATATCATTACCCATTGAAAATCTTTTCTTCCGAACTAAAATCTATCGGCACTAAATGTGAAACAAGAACTTACAAGAACTGTCTAGTAAACAGTGTGTTCACATTATTTCTTCTACCCCCATCGTTTAGCCATTGTTGGTACCCAAGGCTTTGCACTATGATATTTCGTAGGGCAAAGATCTGCTCTGTACATGATCTGTCTCTTCGGAAACCTGCTTGTTTTTCTCTGAGTCTCTTATCTACAGACAGTTGAAGCCGTCTCAACAAAGCAGTGCTGAAAACTTTGCCAGGGACAGAAGGAAGAGTAATGCCCCTCCAGTTATTGCAGTCTGCCAGGTTGCACTTTTTTGGAAGCTTTATAATCACTCCCTTTTGCAATTGTTGATTGTTTCTATATTAAAGTTTATTGGGACCAACACATGGGAACACAAGCTAAAGTAATAGACATTTAAAAATAATGCCGATTTATATTAACGAGTTTTCATTCTCTAATTTCACTTCACAAACTATTTTATTATTATATGTAAAAAATCATTAATATTATTACGGATCTCACTATACAGGCTCTCTGCGAACTGTACCATACACCACCAACTGAAAGAACTTGACAAGTCAGGGCTCCAAAATAACGTAAAGGTTTAATGTCCAATAAATAACAGCCAATATTGTACAATTGGCAGCAAGTAACATAAGACTGTAAAAATATCTCTCCGATAACACCGTATCGCCGTATCAACTATTGCACTGGTCTCTCCGTCTCGTTCCTGGATTGCACTGGGTTCAACAGTCCGGGATTGACTTCACACACTTTGACTCGTTGTGTCGGACTCGATCATATATCAGGATAAAGTCGCCAGCCTTCTCAATTGTACTTGACAGTACTCCGCACTGAGCCGTCGTAATGCTCCGTACAGAACCACACCGCTGAACTGTGTTGTAGTCGACCGTGCTCTGAACCTTCTGTCGTGAACCTCTTTCTGAACGCCGTCTTGACTGCAACACCTCCGCTCTTTATATAGGGTCCTTGGGGGCCTTCTCGAACCGGACAGAACGCCGCTCGACGTTTCTGGGTGGTCAGATGACTACAATTCTCGTGACGCTCCTGAGCTCTGTTCACGCCGCCAATGTTTCCCGAACCTTCTTTATGAGACGCGTCGCGGCTGACCGTCGTAACTCGTCACTCTTGATCGCTCCTCTGGCCTGGAGTGACTTGTGTCGGCTGAGTACACATACCACTACCCACGTCTGGGCTACCACCAAGTTTATAGCAATATTCATGAACTGTCTTTTATTTTCTTTGCAATACTTTTTGTATTACACTATATTAGTGTTACTTAAATAAACAAAATAATTATTGACATTTCATGCTTTTTATTACAATCAACAACAATTTTACAAATTTAACCGTATCTTTGAATGCCTTTGTTTCTCAAGGGCCTTTGTATGATGTTGAGCAGTGTGTGTGGTGATAGCAACATCCTGACTTAAGGAGTTGGGTGAAATCAGAAAATTTCTTTTACGAGAGTCGAAAAAAATTTAATTAAAAGTATTAATCCATAATTGGATAGTACCCAATTAAAACGACATCATTATATTTGCCATGAAACATTAGTATGTGAAGAAGTGTCAACCAGTTGTCGTAAATTGGGGTCTATGATAATAAATCTCATTTACGCAGGTCATGACTTTAATTTTGATAGCCCTTTAATGGAATTCTTTAATCACATTTTTGTTTAAATTTCTACCTTACTAAATATTCGAATGAAAAATTGTTGTATCTAATATAAAAACTCTCTTTAAATAGCTTCATTAACAAGAAGAAATGTTGACTGCACAGCGTTGGGTATTTTAGATAAGACTTCATTCTTCCTTGTCTTTTTTTATGACACTATGAAACCTATTTAGTTGAGGATGATTTGAGATAATGCGCCACCTTGAGGAAGCTTTCAATATAGTTTCTCTTCTATGGTAGTGTTTTGGGACCAGTGTTTTATTCGAAACTTTTGATGAAGAATACAACTTTCAATGACATGGTCGGCATTCTCAGGTGACAAAGGCTAAATATGCCTAAATATTTTAAATAAGTCGCTTTATTTTATCTTAACCTTTACAGCTTAAATCTTCTAGCAATCTTAGAAACGCCAGATCTGTATATGCAGACTATTATTATCATGGTCAGGCTTAATTCTCAGCAATCGGGTTGCTATTTTATTACGATTGTTCAAGTTGCCAAAGTCTATTCGAAATATGTCTGTCTGTCTGGTAAAAAATGTGTACACGTTATTCGTTATTTCTTTCATACCCACTCTTGGATCAAGTTAACACTTAGTACAATTATTCATTAACATAGAGAAAACATGAATCAATAAAAACTATTGGATTAGTCAATTAAAACAGTTTACTTCTTTTGTTGTTTTGAAACCAGCAAGGAAAATTAATCCTCAGTATTCACAGATACGGCATATATTTTGGGTTTCGTCTCATTACATAATTAAGAAAGAAATTATTTTACAGTTGTTGAAATGAAAGGAATGGAATTAAGAACGTATTTCACGCTCGATAAAATGCGGACTTACATTTACGGCTTTTCATTATTTAACTAGATCTATACAAACTGTATAACATTTAAAAACAAAATAAAACCTTTCTTTTTAAAATCGATATTTATTAATTTTTTTTTGTTAAAATTATTTTGATTGTATTACACTACATTAGTGTTACTTGAAAAAGATATTTATATATTCACATTTTAATATGTCATTAGCCAAACAATACATTGGTTTAAATTAAGTAAATCATTGCATGCCTTTGTATTAAAAGGCCGCTCAATAATATCTTGCTTAATATTAACTTATTATTATTTCCAATAACGTTTTATCAAACTGTAAGTTTCTGGGGGCAATATCCTGACAAAAGGAATGAAAAGAAACCTGACAACTTCGTTTACAAGAGGCAAAAATAAAATAAACACCTGCTGCCTTGCAGATGATCTTGGATGATCAAAGGCTATGGGAGCACACCAAGAAAGGCTTAACTCGGAGTCAATGGGCCTCCTGGCGCATAACACATTGACACGCAACCTCATTTATGTTGGAAAAAAGGGCGCCCCTGATTCCATTCTAATGGTATCTGACTTGAGTTGGGGAAAGTAAAGGCGGTTTTTCGTTGTGCTGGCCACATGAAACCCTGCTGGTAAACTGTTGGTCAAAGAAACGGATCACAGACAGGTAATGAATTATGTAAACAAACTGTGATTTCTACACACACACAAAATAGGGCAGCTTAAGTGAAGATGGCGATCTGGATCCGCCTATGCTTTTAATAGGGAAGCGAATTGCGGATACGAGGGGGGTAATTGTAATTTTTTGAGTGAACAAAAAAAAATGTGTTTATCAAGGAAATTGGTTTACATGTTTCGGATGTTCCTTCAGAGTTGAAGATTTCTTCTTCCTAGTCCAAACCTCCCGCAGGACGACGGGGGATGGGAGCGGGCAGGGTTTGGACGACAGTCCAGCGTGCGAGCCGCTCGACCAGGCAGCCATTATAAGATTATGTTCAAATAACAGTCCAGTTACAACCATTACAACCAATGTTCCCAAAATTTAAACAAAGTCATCAAGTGATTAAGTAGATATTTTTTTGAAAATATTAAGTTAAATTAAAGGTTGTTGTGCTGGCCACATAACATCCTTGTTAATCGTGCGCCACAGTAACAGATGAGCTTTTTATATCATTTACGCCATAGATCACAATTCCAGAGAATGGGACTTAACTCTGTTAAATTAACGAGCCCGAAACAGATGAAGTTTAAACTTTTGTTTTCAATAGAAGAGGAAAATAAATAAATGAAAACCATACAGACCTCCCCTATCCCCTTCCCCCAGCTGCCTAAGAGCAGAGCAGCAATATTTTAACGTGTAAAAAAAGGGTGGGTGCATCAAAGGTTAGTTGTTTGTTTTTTTAATACTGGTATAGGTGGAGATGACAAAAAATATAATAAATACTGCAAAAATGTAATTACAAAGTTAATATTTCATATCAAGAAGTAATAATGCGAAATTAAAAAAAAACAGAAACCGATAAAAAAATAATTTTGTTTTTGTTTTCAACACTCTGACATAGACGTGGGTTCAATATTTTAACTTGACTAGTTTAGACTACATAAGGATTGTTTTCGAGTCTGAAGATAAGTGAAAAATGCAGTATTTTCCGTAACCGCGCAGTCCCAAATGTGACCTACATATCGTGCTAAATTCATAACCATAACCATTGCCCGAAAGTGGTCGATCCAGATTTTCTTTTCGCCGTCTGCGTTTGTCATCATGCACATTTGTTACATCCTTCTTCCAGATCTTACACCGTTTTAGAATTCAGACAAAAAAAAGTTGAACTTAGCATTATTGTTGCTCGAAAAGCGAGACCTGAATAAGAAAAAAACTATCGAATCAAGATACGGAATGTAAAAGCTGTTTTTTTAAGACTCCCAAAATCCAAACATGTGGTTTTTACTCGGTGTGTCTCCGACTGCAAATTCTAGACAGCAGCAACTTTACAGCAAGTTTGTCTGCAGTCTCCATTACTTGCCATGTCATCACTGAAGTGTTCCTCAGCATGGTGAAGTTGGTTTTGATTTTATTAATGAGATAGCTGATGTGCTGTTGAGTGGCTTTTATGTTATGTTTATGTAACATCTGTGAAACTGGTTGAAAAACAGATGAATAATTGACTACAATAAATAGCCAAATAAGCAATACGACACAACTAACATGTTATAGAATATTTCACTCCCATTACAGTGTAAATAATTGCAAGCCTTTAAGAAAGGGTACATGAACGGCCATCTACTCCTGATTAATAAAGGTTATCCTTATAACTGTTATTCTATAAAAAAAACAACAAAAAAACTACCTTTGAATAGATTTGAAAGTGTTCAGTTGCACTTAGAAGATAATTGATGTGATGGTGCAAAACATTTGCTAGAATGAGGCTTCTCAGAATCCAAAGGGGACACCTGATTTCTGTAGGTGTCGGCGGACCACATAAACCACTCCGGCTGCATGTGGCCTGCGTATCGTAACTTGCCCACCCCTGCTCTGGAGTAATTTATGATAAATAAAAAATGCTGATTATATTAACAAGTTTTCATTTTTTAATTTCACTTCACAAACTGTGTTAAATTTAAAACCAAACCAAAAGAAAAACCTGATCATATATGAATTGAGATTCATTAAATGACTTTTTTTAAAACCTATATAGGTGTAACTTAAAGAAACAATAAAAATTTTGAAATTTCAAACATAAGTTTCAAATTAACTATAATATGTTAAATTGTTACCATTTTGTGAATGACTTTGAAAAAGAGGGACATTTTAATAATGTAATAGAACTTCGCTTTATTGAAATGTGTGCATCATTCCTCAAACTTTGTAAATGTGTGTGTGTGTGTATATATATATCATTCCATTTCATAGTTTATTTTAATTATATTCTGTCGATTTTAATTATAACTTTATTTTACTTCGTCTGTTTTATTTTATTTTGTCTGTTTTATTTTATTCGGTCCATTACCTCCCTTTAAACATTTGTATTAGAACTTTATAGCCAGCTTTGTAGATGGCTTAAATAAAGGGGAAATGAACAAACTAATCACGATTCCAATAATATATGACATGTCCAAACTGCGCCATTGGAGACAACTGGTTGATAAATAGAAATGTGTCATGACTAATGTAATAATGTCCCTTCTATTCAGATCTCTCCTGGGCCCTTCGTCTCCACGCCCTAACCCCAAGCTGTTGCAGATCTGCTTTAACATCATCAATCCATCGCATTCGATTTCTGCCTTTGGGTCGCCTGAATTTTGGTTTTTGCCCGTATATGATTTGCGCTCCTCTATTATCTGACATTCTTTCAAGGTGACCTGTCCAACCTAGTCTGATGTTTTTAATTTCGGTCACTATTGGTGGGTCCTCATACAATTGATATATCTCATGGCTAGTGCGTGTCCTCCACCCTGTTTTATCCTGTATGGCACCATAGATTTTCTAAGAATTTTCAGTTCCTAAGTATTGAGTAAATTTTTAGATGTCTTAGTCATTGTCCAGGTCTCACTTCCATACATTGCTGCTAGTCTTATGATTGTTTTGTATATTATTTTCTTGGTTTTCCTTGAAATTGTTTTGCTCTTGAGTAAATGATGGTGCTATAATATGCTCTGTTGCCTCCTGCTATTCTTTCCTTTATTTCTGTTAGTAGGTCATATTTTGACAAAGTGAAGACGCGGGAAATAGGTTAGGGCTGTGGTGAAAAGCGAGTACAAGTGGCTGAGATACTGAATCAGTGTGTAATCCCCGTTAAACGATAGAGAATTATTTTTAAAAAATGCTTCGATGAAATATAAAATAATTGCGTATGGAACTAAAGAGCCGCAATTTCCAATCCAAAAAGCCGCATGTGGCTCGTGGTTCGCAGGTTGCGACCCCGGCCCTGGCGTGAAGACCAGGGGTCGGCAACCTGCGATCGCGAGCCGCATGCTGCGTTCTGTTGCAGGTAGTTGCGGCTCTTTAGTTCTACACGCAATTATTATTAATTTTATCGAAACAATTTTAAAGTAGTTATGTATAGTTTAAAGATGGTTAGGCGCAGATTCTATCTCTCAGCTACTTGTACTCGTTTTTCACCACACCCCTCCCCCAATACACGAGTCGTCTATGTTACCAGAAGCTCTCGAATGGACGCCATCGTCGAATGTTTCTATGTAGGTTTCAATTCGCTTTCGACACAAGACTGCGTGCTTTGGCTGTGACGTAAATTTTGTTGTTCAAGTTAATGAGTTAGAAGTGATTATCTTCAAAATCATATGCAATCTACAAGTAATGCTAATCGGGCAAGCTTTGTGGTACCACTGGAAATTGCACAAAAAGACAAACCATTTATAGATGAGGAGTATGTCAAAGACTGCTTCCTACGTGCGTCTGAAGAACGGTTTTGCGGTTTCAAAAACAAACCAACAAATCTTGAAAAAAAAAATCAAAGACTGGACACAATTTGCTCATTTAGTCTGTTATATGTCTTCTTATGATCCAAAAGAATAACTTAAAGGATTGCTATCTCGGGAAAAACTAGAGGGAATGATATAGTGTTTATCGTACAATAATACATTGAAAGACAATAAGATCAATTTAAACAAGATTACAAAGAGAGTTTGTGTGATACACAATTAGCTCATCATTTAGTACTAATTAAAAATAATTTTGTGTAATATAGCAGAAAGGGAGCTAAACCCCGTGGTTTTAGAAAAAATGTGCCATTCTGTCCCTTAGTTATTTGTTTAAGCATTTCTTTTTTTCATTTTTTTCCAAGCGATCTTTGTATTTTTGTGTAGCTGGGTTGCTGTATAATTTTTCAATTCATCTATTCAGGTCGCACATTCATGAGTAAACATAGATGACTTGATACAATACTATAAAACTATTATTCTAGAAATTTGAGTCAATTTATACCTTTTGCAAAGTTGTTTGGTAAACGAATTATATTTGTTTATTATCGTTTGATTGCATGATACCACTTAAATACTTCTAATTGTGATACTGCACAAATCCAATAAAAAAGAAAACAATTAAATGAACAGATATACTTGTTAGAATATAGAAGACTTTGAATTATGTTTATTTTAACAATGGGGATGATTGTCGTCATTAAATCCGTCGATATTAACTAGCAACAATCTATTTACTCTGTCTAGCTACTGTTGTGTGCTAATTCACCAATATCAAATATAGATGTTACGATGATTCTTTTTAATTAGCCAATCTACATTGACCTAGGTCTATGAACGAAAACAAATACGGTTGTGGGTTGCTGCCCAGTGTAGAATCGTACTAGGGGTCACGGCACTAAAAAGGTTGAGAAGTGCTGCTCTAAGTGATCAAGGCTAAGTTACTTATAAAATAGCGTCCATACAGATACACTAACAAGCGGATTGTTTAGGTAGACGATAGAAATGAATTGTTAGTAGTGGAGACTTTTTGGGGGAAAATGCAGTCGGGGCTATTGCTTCAGAGTGTCCACAAGAGAGGGCCCCCACTAAAGATATTTTTAAAATTATTCTGACGGGTCTGCAACTTGTTGTTATATATATTTTATCATCGCTTTAAAAAATGAACATTATACTTTTTAAAACTTATCTATAGTTACCAAAATATATGTTTAAACTTCCTATCGAAATTCTTTAATTCTTACGATCTCTTATAAACAAGAGAATAATTACTAAGCAGAGTCGAAAATTTTAGAAGACACCAACCACCAGTTCTATTAAAACTACTTCAAGTGGGCGACTTCTGTTAATCTGGACTAGAATCTAGTCACTAGATCAGAACGGTACAAAATCTCGTTCCTTACTTGCAAGGCCGGCCTTACAAACTGCGGTTTCCAATTTAAAGGATGCTTACGAGACCCATCTTCTATTTGTTTTTATAATTATAAAGTTAATTATAAAGTTTACTGTTAATTACATCATTTTTTTCAACATTTATGTATAGGAAGCAACTTAAATGTAATAGGTGCCAGTGGGTATTTTAAGTTATGCCTATCGTTTGATACACTAAATTTGTTAACCCTTTAAGTCATACATCTTTAAAAGTATGGGACAAGATCCATGGCTACTTATGATAGGCCCCTGTCAGCCCAATCTGAGAAATTGATTAAACCGGACTAAAACCGGTACTATTTGGTCATACTGTATCAGCGTCACTAGTTGACTAGCGAACGTGAAAAAAAAAGTGTCTATGTGTTATGTTAAACAGTGGCGTCACTAGGGTCGGTGTCATCCGGTAAGTTATCTCAGTGGGATTGGGATGATTGTGAAATGTATTTAGTTATAAAACGTTTGTCTGCTGATCTTATGCTGTTTGGAGGGATGGTTGCTAAGTGATACATTTATTTGCATCCAAGGTTCGAATCCTGGAATTTTGAATTTCTGGATGCTTCTAAGTCCACTCAGCTCCAATGTAGCTTCAGCTACTTAATGTTTGTTGAGAAAAGTAAATGTGGTTTTTCGTTATGCTAGGCACTAGACATCCTCGTTAATCCTGACCGCAGAAACAGATGACCTTTACATGATCCGTCCCATATATCAAAAGGTCAGAAAGGAAACTACTTTTATATACTTCTGATGTATAGACCAAGTTCTTGCAGTACAGTCAAACATCAAATGTTATTGTCAAAATCTTGTGGCGATACGTGAGCTCCATTCAACCCATACATCATTGCAGTAGTCACTCAATAATTCTAGTAGTTATGTAATGTTATTTTAATGGAGGCATACGTTCTAAAACGATCAATACAACATTTTTGGTCTTAAAGATTTGGATGTTGGATATTTCGTTACCCATAAAGCCAACTTGTCGCATATTTTCGATAACACTGTTAAAATATAATGCAGAAATTTAAAAGTAAATTTTAGAAGGTAAAAGCAAAAAACAACTGGGTTTTTATTCAAAAAGTTATTATTTAGGCCTATCAGCTAATCGAAAGCTTGAAAAACACAATAGAGCGCGTTTTAAAGATAAATATCAAACAAAACGATTGGATTTTTTTTTCTAATTTTCATTCATTTATTGTTTGTTTTTATTACAAAATGCTTTGGAATGTAAGAACATTTTGAAACAAAGGTCAAATTTTGTTTTAAAACAGAGATACAATTAAAGTATTACTAATGCTTTATTATTTAATTTAAATATATATCACTGACGGGAGGTTATCAACTTTAAAAATGTACTAAAAATGAATCTCATAATTAACAATAAGAAAAACTTTTAGAAATAAAACATTTTTATATTTTTGTTTCCATCTTAAAACACTAATTATATTTTAGTTATTGATTTAAAACTTAATACGTAATTTTATTTTAAAATTAGGATAATCAGAAGTTCTAAAAGATCATTGTAATACTATAATTTGTGGTATAACTATTACAAATTTGAAAATCTCATCATTGTTAATTAAATAAATCACATTTACAGTTTGTTTTTGATCACCTACATACGTAAGTTACTATATGTTCATAAAATTATGAATAGAACGTCACAATATCAGAGAATTCCTAAGAGCTCTAAAATAGATGAACCTGAAAAGTTGATTGATTTTAAAAAAGTGCTCACTTGAAGATGACGTATTTGACCGTGTATAATGTCTTTTTAATCGACATGAGTTACACATTTTCACTTCATTTTGTACACTCTCGATCAAAGAGTTTAAAGTTTTTAGTAAACTAATTTTATGAATATTTGTTTAAATGTCATTAATTATCTTTATTTACATCCGAAACTTTCAATGAAGTCTTTAATCATTACAATCACATATAATGTTCCAGAGCTTTAGAACTAGCTGTTTTTACAATTAAAAAAAAAGTTCCTCATTCCATACCGACGTTCGCAAGTTTATCGCTGTCTACAGTGCAGTCTTGTAACAAAATCACGTAGAAAACAGTGCTTCTCAAACTGTTTCCCTTTTTGTATGTATGACATGCATCTCTTGTTATTTAGCAATAAACTATTAAATAGTTACTTTTATTAGCAGGATAAATGTATTAAAATAAATTCTTCTTTGTCGGGTAACATGCATATTAAAATAATGTAATAAATTTAGAAGACCTACTCAGACGTTCTAACGTCCAATTTTAAACACTTAGACTCACTCTCCTCACAATGAAACACACACACGCTCATTCTTGCTTAAATAAACAATTGCATCAATGAAAGGAACTAACATTATGACCCAATTAACTCCATTAGTCAACGCAATCCTACTCCCCGTCAAGCCTTGCTCCACGACATCATTAGCCATTCAACCCTGATCCCCGTCAAGCCTTGCTCCAAGACATCATTAGCCATTCAACCCTGATCCCCGTCAAGCCTTGCTCCACGACATCATTAGCCGTTCAAACCTTATCCCCGTCAAGCCTTGCTTCACGACATCATTAGCCATTCAACCCTGATCCCCGTCAAGCCTTGCTCCACAACATCATTAGCCTTTCAAACCTTATCCCCGTCAAGCCTTGCTCCACGACATCATTAGCCATTCAACCCTGATCCCCGTCAAGCCTTGCTCCACGACATCATTAGCCATTCAACCCTGATCCCCGTCAAGCCTTGCTCCACGACATCATTAGCCATTCTACCCTAATCTCAGTCAAGCCCCTCTCCACGACATCATTAGCCATTCAACCCTGCTTCACGTCAAGCCTTGATCCACGACATCATTAGCCATTCAACCCTGATCCCCGTCAAGCCTTGCTCCACGACATCATGAGCCATTCAACCCTGATCCACGTCAAGCCTTGATCCACGACATCATT
>JADKLZ010037678.1:0-13572 GCA_021533235.1 Biomphalaria straminea
TTTTATAAATTAAACGGTTTGCTTTTAGAAAACTAAAAGTAGCCGTTGCACCTAAACTTTTCAAGCCGCATTTAATGGTGAAAAAATATTTTTCGTATCTCTTCTAGTTTCGGCGCCCTGAGTGTGACAGACGGACAGACGGACAGACGGACAGACGGACATTTTGCACAAACCTAATAGCGGCTTTTTCCCCTTACGGGGGCCGCTAAAAAAGTGCTGAAACAGATTATGACTGAGCATGACATGCAGCATACAATAATAGTATCACTAAGGTCTCATTTTTATTAAGACAAGAAGATGAAGAAAATATGGCAAAACACAAGCTAAAAACAAAATCACTGATCCCGATCCTGCGCTATCGCCTAGTAGCGACGAGGTACCCGACTAGCATCAACTTACGCTGTCCGTCTCTCAAAAGAAAAAGAGCTTTCAAACTAGTAATGCTATCTAGACCCGTATCAAACCAACATCTCTGACCCCTCCCATATTCAGCCAGTTTCAGTAAAAAAAAAAAACAGTTCGTATATTTAAAATCAATATATATTGGAGCCCGAGGCTTTTTCCAAAGAACAAAGACTATGAAAAAAAATCAAAGACACGGCACAAGTTGTCTATTTTGTCAGGTATATGTCTTCTTATGGTCCAAAAGAAGAACTTCAAGGATTTTTACCTCGGGACAAACTGGAGGAAATAAAATAGTGCATGTCGTACAAACATTGAAAACAATTAGATCAATTTAAATAAAATTGTTTCTATAGTAACTAATAATATCGTTTATCTCTCTAACAATATCATAAGTGCTGATTTTAAGTATTAATGACCTCATGGGTGTAGCCATGCTTTGTAATCGGGAGGGGGGATATTTTTCCTCTCCCAATATACGTGAATGCATGCGTCCATTCGGACGTTGTTTTTATTTTGTCCCCAAGAATGTTTTTTTTCCTAGAGCTATTGGAAAGGCATCATCTACAGGAGCTGGTACAGCGTTGTTAGCTGGGTCCGGTGCCAAGCAATAACCCTGTATTAAAATATAACAAAATCCATACTCTGAGGTGTCTCCAGTGCTTTTTTCTGCTACACTTCTATTAAAAAGTTGTAGACGAAAATCGAATCTTCTATTCACTTCATTTATTAATGAAGCCCAGTGATAACTCCGCCATCCGTGGGTTCCAAGCCCGGGTGAGAACGGAGGATGGTTTGGGGTGGGGATAGCCCCCAAACCCTTTAAAACCACAATTGCTACAGAAACGGCAAACTAGACGTGGAGGTCAATACGGGGAAAGCGCAAACAGGGACGTCCTCTTATAACTTGGCGTCATACCTTCATGGAGAACCTCAGAACAGTGGACACCAGGTGGGAGGAGGCTTTAGACATTGCCAATGACAGATCTTTATTGAGACAGCTTGCCATTTAATGCGCAGAGTGACGCGGAGGACCTAAGTCTAAGTAAGTAATTGACTGAGAAAAATTGTTAACTGTAGCTTTTTTTGCTTTATTTTCTTATTGTCTTATCGGAGGGGATAGTAAGAATAAGATGCCTTTGTATTTAGCTCATGCAAGTTAGCTTTGCTTTTCGTTTTGTTGCAAGGGGGATTACCCTTAAATCCATTCTTGGCTGCTCTAATGAATTTGTATTTATTTTTAGCTTTAGATTTTTGATCGAAAAAAGGAGCTTTATTGTCAAAACCATCTGTTTAGTTGTTTTAAACACAAAAACCACCAGGATGGAGTTTTTAAACTTAAAACCCTAATCGGCTACGCTCATAGATTGTTGAGACTACTTGGCTTTAGTTAAATAGTGATGAGACGGTTTTTAACCTTTAAACTCCTCAGAGACAAGTTTTACACTTCAAAACCTTCTGGAGAAGGATGAGTTTGACTCAAACACCCCTCTCCCTTAGCAGAGCTTATGTAATTCGGTGAATATTTGTTTTTATTTTGTTTCATTGAAAACGGGGTTTATCTTTCTGTCCATAATTTTTTTCCTCGTTTCCATATTATTATTCATTTTGCTCATCTGTATTTCACTATCCTGTTATGATTGGAATTCAGTAACATTTTTGTTATTTGTTATCAGAAAATGGTATATTTGGTATTGAATTATAGGAGAATGAATTCTCTATTGACACAACACAAATTAAAGTTTTTAAATCCAAGATCAATTTAGTTTAATGGGGAGTCAAATCAATGTTGGCATCGTTAATTAGGAGAGAAGGAGTTAACATCAAAACCTCTTAGAGGAGAATTTTTAATTGCAAATTCCTTGGCTGCGCTATGGTAAAGGACGGTTTAACATTAAAATATAGTCCACAATAATAAAACTTGAATTTTAAAAAAATCAATAAATCCCCCCCCCCCAACCAAAATACATACTTAATAGCTTAGGGTTATTAATTTTCATGCCCTATATACAAAATTTTACTCCTCTGCAGTGTATTTCTTTTGGTACCTTTACATGTAAGATATAATGTTATTGCTCTTGTATTAAATGCAGTCTATGATAATTGATACTTTTTATAGATAAAAGAAGAAGAACTCTTAAAGCTCTTGCACAACAATGTTCAACGTGTGAATGATCAAATGATTTATCAATCGTATCTACATCTCATCACCACACTAGGATTTCCAGAAAAAAATGGTATAAAATTTCTTGACACAAAGATACGAATGGTAAACTGTAGCTATTAAAAAAACAACATCAACTTAAAGGACTGATTTACTATTTTAATAACTAGATATTTTTTTTTTGTATGTGTTTACTATAATAGTAAGTATTATTATTATTTATATTATTATTATTATTTATATTATAATTATTCTCCTGATAGCATTTAAGAAAATCAACAGAAGCTTGAAAAGTGATTCAGAAACAAATGATTCAGTCTGCTATGAAACTTCCCAAGATATATATATAAATATTGATGAGAAATATGGCAAAGATGTTAGCTCTAATACCAGGATAAAATCTTTGAAAGATATAGATATATTATATAGAACACACAGAGATTTACAGTCAATTGGTTCAAGAATGTCATCTTTTAGTTTAAGAAAATCGTTCTCTATGAGCTCCTTATTAGAAACAGAAACACTGCTATCAGACAACTTGGCAGAATCGTGTTCATCTTTTTTTACGTACACCCTGATAAATCCATCGACGTAAGTATATATATATTTATGTATATATATCATGGGCGTAGCCAGAATGTTTTTTAGTGAGGAGGTTTGGGGGGTTTGCCCACCTTTATCCCCTCGAAAAAAAATATATATGTATGTATGTATGTGTGTACATAATCTTTAATCATTATAACATCCTGGCCCTTCATTCTTTCGGAGGACGTTTATTGTGCTTTAATATAGGTCTTTCTAGAGTAAGTGGAAAAAATTGTAGACTCCTCGCTCTTGCCAGCAAGGGGGTCTGGGGGAACGCTGGCTCCCCCATCAAGGGGGTGAGCCCCGCCGCTAAGCACTTTTTCTAGTATTGAAAGCCATCACAATGTATATTCCCAGGTATCTACAGTGCATTATCCTGCTTATAAAATGTTTTATTTAAAAAACCAAATGTGCTATTCTTACTGTCTAAAACATTCCCGGGCAGTTCCCACAGTTTCCACAAAAATCTGTCACTGGCAATGTCTGAGGAGTCTTCCTACCTTTTCTTTCTCTGTTCTTTTTAATAGCAGGATAATGCACTGTAGATTCCTCAAAATATGCTTTTTTTTTGGCTTTCATCCGAAATCTTATTATGCGTAATTCATTTGGTTAGAGAACATAGCCCGCAAACCTCACGCGAAGCTCTGTAACAACCTTACTAAGGGGTCGACTCCCAGTTCGGCATAGGATTTCCTTGATTTTGACCCTATCTGACTCCTTAAATCTGTCTTAACCATCTTAGATGAGCCACACTTAGTGTTTTTAACTTTCGGCAAATGATTATTCGCTGAAATTTTTAATAAAGCCGCGCCACTGGTAGAAATGTGTAACCTCTCTTGATTACGCTCTTGAAATTAGATAACTGTAGTTTGGTTTAGATTTAATATTGAAAAGGGATTTTTTTTTTTCAAAATCATATGTCGATGGTTTTATTTTTTTTTTTTAAATTCAAAACCCCATTTTGCTACGGTCATTTAGGTACGGTCATAGAATTCGGTAACTGTAGTTTGCTTTAGAATAATATTGAAGGGAGAGGTTGGGTTTTCCACCTCAAAACCTCTGTAGGGGGAGGTTTAAACTTAAAATCATCTGGAGGGGTTTTAAACTTTTGAAAAAGTCATCTGGAGGAGAAGGGTATAAACTCAAAACCCCACATTGGCTTGTCTACGCTCAAATAATTTTAGGTGTAATTACCTTTTTTATATTGAAGAGGTATTTTTAAGGTAATTACATGACTGACTGATCCAAAATGATTAATACGATCGAGCCTAATATGAGTCTTTTTAAAAAGTACTTTTCATTTTTTTTTGTTTGTTTAAAACTTAAGTATGTATGTATGTGTCATGCCTTAAATTTCATGCCATTAAAAAATATGATTTACAGCAATTCTAATGGTTACAATTATATATTTTTTCGCATAAATGTATGGTCTCTTTATAAACTTGTAATCATTTTATGCCCTAGGTTCAGCCTAACAGACACCATGCACACGCAGTCCTACAAAAGGTTAGTATGTGGATGATGATTTAAAAAATATTTTGAATATGACACTACGATAAATATAATATTATAATAATATACCAATGATAATTATATGTATGATTAAGTAATTAATCTCTATCTTCTATCTTTTTTCTATGTATCTATGTATGTATGTATCTATCTATCTATCTATCTATCTAGATATCCATTCATCCAATCAATATATATATATATATATATTTGGGTAATAAGTTATAATTAGATTCATATGAACTATTAAAAGATCTAGGCTTAAGATACGCATTTAAATAAATAGTATATTATTTTATCAATAATAAATACAATTGCAAGCATCTTTCAATATAATTTAAAATATTAATATGATTTCGAAAAGCGACACCAGAATGGTTGAAAATGAAACGCCAACACTGGCTTTTGTAATCTTAAACGAGCAATGTAACACCAACATTGGAATCCTATAAAAATAAAAGTCAAGAGGTCTAAATCAAGACTAAAAATAAGAATAAAATCAAATTAAGAAAATATTTCTTCTAGAATAAAAAAAAAATAATTATAATCAAACATTTACTATTGAAACCTCGACGGTCAGCTTTAGGCAAGGGGGCCTCTTATGCCATAGCTTCCCATCTGCTAAAATCTTAGTAAGGCTTCAGCAGTTTTTTTTTTTTTTGTTTTTTTTTTTAATTAAGAACAGGTATTCCTTTAGCAGGAAGATTGCTACGTAGTAAAAGTTAATTTAGGCTGAAACCTCATACCACTATAAGTCTGTACATGTGCAGTTATCTAAAATGATTACATGTGAGCTTTTGACACGAAGTTTGTAAATTTATACCATGTGCTTTCTTTGTCTCCAAACACAAGGAAAATAATAATATTGGGAATTTCTACTTTCTAAAAGTAAAGTAAAGTAAAAAAAAAAAACTTTACCCTTTCAGGCCTTGCGATGTTTAATGCAGACGGTGTTAAGCTCATTTGTTTCTTTGGACAATGGTTAATGAAACGAAAAAAGAGTATGGTGTTATGTGGCCAGCACAACTACCAACAACCTTTTTTTCCCCAACATAAGTCAGTTACCAATTTGAGTTGGGTTGAGTTGTGGGTGTCCTAAAAATCCCCAAATTTATGGTTGCAGTCTTCACCTAGATTCGTACCCAGGAGCCCAGTTTCGGAAGCCACCGCGGCCACACTTTCTAAAAAACAATGAGTAAACATCTTGTTTACACATCCAGTTAGATCCAAACTTACACATATCTCGAGCATTTGTCCTATGTACTTTTTCTTGTTCTTCATTTGTACTTGTGTATTATAAACACTATAACTCAGCGGTTCTCAACCTTTTTAGTACCGCGACCTCTTTTCGCAGTTTCCCACTATGCGGCGACCTCCAACGATGAGATATGTTTTCTTTTTTATTTTTGGAGCCATGTATAACATCCAAATAAAAATGCAGATAACTGATAGGATTTGCGAAATTTTTATGTTTAATCAAGAAATACTCAATAGTTCTGCTAATACAGCAAATAAATGAGGTTGTATATTTATGAGTTGTAATTATTTATTTATCAATTGTATGTTCACTATATACATAATTTTATACTTATGTGACAAGTTAGAAAACATGACTAGATTTGGTTAGCTCCAGCAATTGAGTCATATAGAGAAACAGTTTGTTGAAAAAGCATCAATGCCATTGCGAAGGTTGAGCTTGCTTCTGTTTTAGAAATAAATTTTATGGAAGTCTTTGTAAAAATCAAAACTAATGTGACCATATGCATCACTTGTCCTTCTGTATTTAACAAGTTTAAAAAATCCTGTCTCGCAAAGATATGGTGTTAGAAATTTAACTATTCCTGTAGTTCTCATTCATCGCTAAAGAGCGCTTCAACATACAATTTTAGTTTCTTATTAAAAATGAAACAAGTTTTCCAACTTTTCTTAGCTAACTTGAGTGTGAAATAGCAGAAACATTTTTGGATTCAATCATTTTATTACAACGCTTTGTAAGCAATCGAATGATTGTTTTAAGAAAATTCGAATTCGAATTCACAAAATTAAAAGAGCTACTAACATCGTTCATTTTTTATTTCTTCTTGTAATACTTGTCGAAAAGTCTATTGTTTGTCGATAGATTATATAGTACGCTCGGAAGACATTTGGGTCACTCATTCAGTACCAAAAGTTGAAATCCAAACAAACTATTAAGCAAATTCGGAGTAGCATCGTTGAAAAATATTTATAAACGAGATTTTATTCGTTAAAATATATCAATTGCTTTAATGTGGTTTCAAACTTTTTTTGCATTTAAAGAAACTCGCATTTAAAATTATCACTAGTTACGCAGTATACAAAGTTTATAGACGAAAAATATATTTCTCTGATAGTCTTAGGCGACCCCTGGAAAATCCTAAAATCGACCCCTAAGGGGATCGCGCCCAAAGGTTGAGAACCCCTGCTGTAACTATAGTCAGGTTTACATAGATGTTAACAATTTTTTTTTTATATTTTCTCATCAGCATAAGCGACCATGAAATGAAAATACATTATCCATCTAGGGGTAAGATTGGTATAGATCTGCAAGAATCTAAAGATACCTCATCTACTGGTTATTCTTGTTTCACAACAAGTCATCCGAGATTAGTTTCTGTAAAGGAATTTCAACTGACACATTTGCCTCGTTGTTATCAACATGTTGAAATGTTGAACTTAATTAAATCTCTAGTTGATATATCAGTTAAAATTGAAGTGAATGACGTCGGACAGAAAAGAAAACAATTTTGGAATACAAAACAAACCACAGCGATAACTTCAGAGTCTTTTCTTACAAAGGAAGTGCCAGGAATTGGTTACAATGTTATGCAAAGTGACACAAATATGATAGCGGACACCACTTCGAAAGATTTGTCAGTATTTAGTATCAAAGAGTATGTGACAGCAGAGATGTCTGATAACATCATTTCATCTAATGTTGTGTTGGGAAGCGGTAAAGTTGATGACGTATTCATTCGTACAGCAGCAGACGGTCCATGTCCATGTGATACAAAATGTCTAGAATGGGGAGAAATACGAGTGTTGACGTCAGCTCAGCTCATGTATGACGATGATGACGCCCAACATTTCGTCTGCACATTTTTTTATGACGACGACGAACGACTGGACCAACTGAAATATGTCCGAGGTGACAGAATAGTTATGAGAGATTTAAAGAAAGATGTTTGTATGTTTCTTTGTGTGACTTGTGATGTAGAGCTTGTAAGAAAACTGGAAGAAATGTTGGACATGTTTGAACAAAGTTGGGAAAACGCTTTTGACAAATATGTCAACACGGTGAAGTGGGAAAATGAAAGACTGACAGTCATAGTGTCACATCCGTCTGGGCTGAAAAAACATATTTCTCTTGGTAAAGCTTTGACTGCAAATGACAAGAGTTCTGAGAAAACAATGAAGTACGATAATCCTACATATGAAGGTTGTGTAGGAGCTTATGTTCTATTTCCAGACTTTGATGTTGAAGATGACGTTTAATCATATGTACTTCTATACTAGAAGGATGCACTAGCAATAAACAATCAAGGACATTTGGTTGAAGTCATTGTTTATCATGTTATTCAACCATGCTTCTCATATAATAGTCGAGTAGCGCTAGCGATTACTTTATTACATTTTATGTTGTATGCTGAAATCTATTGTTGTAATTTTCATCTCGTGTTTGTTAACATTATAATAATAATACCATTAATATATTGTTACAACTCTACAGTGGTGGACTGAATGTGTTTACATGTGAGACCCACTGACACGCACAGACGAAGTTGGGTCACAGGTCAACTGTTGTCCCTAGCATTACACCTGTGCTCTGCGCATGACCCAAGCTTGGACAGTGTGTGTTTTGTTACAGTTAGATGTGAAGTTAGTGTTTGCAGAAGGCCTGATTAGAGAAGTTCGTAACATTGGTGTCAGAAGTGAGGATTTCTAATGGCTTCTAAGAAACTGCTTAGTGAACTTGATCTAAAAGAACTTAGACAAGAGCTTCGTGAAAGAGGTTTACAGCTTAATGGGAACAAAGAAACACTAACAACACGTCTCAGAGAAGCGCTGCTGGAAGAAGATGAAGAACCGGACTCGTATCTATTTGAAATCAAACCAGATGTCAGAGTGCTCATGTGTGCCGTGAGTGAACAGATGAGCTCGCTCCAGGTACAGTTATGTGCGACGCTTAAAAATGTCAACGAAACGTTTGATACCATGGTTAAACAGATAGGTACCAGTACTGTACAGAACAAGACTGACAAAACGTTTGGTATCATGCAGAACACGACAGACGAGTCGATTGGCTTAAACAACAAGCAGCCTGACGTTTGCTGTGACAACGATGAGCACAGATCTGATATGAGAACCTCAACTAACCAGACAGATCAAGACAACGTTGGGTCTGAGTCCAAGCCTGTTGCTGTGGACCTTAAAGACTTCTGTCTATCTGTCAGTGTCTACGAGAGGAACTCTAAGCATGATTACTGTACTCATGCGTTTGACAAGAACTGTACAGACGTAGCATCACAAGAAGACTGTGAAGGCCAAGAAACACACCAACAAGATCTGGACTTAACAGAAGCTTGTCTAGCTGTCAGGGTCAACACGAGAAGCCCTGGTGATAATCTAGGAAACACATTAGAACCTGATGCTAATGTTGATGGACCTTTGCATGTTGAATGTTATCAACCTGCCCCACAGTCGAGTCATTCAGACTCGGATGAAGGTACTAACGTGTTTGACAACTTGCCTTCATGTGGACATGCAGCTCATTCGCAAAGCATCCACCGAAGAAGAATTCTGAAGCAACTTGTTACATCATCAGTCTTGATGACTACAGCTAACAAATGCACTAGTTCCCTATGTGCTAAGTTGCTGCCATCAGCATTTATCGACAAGAAAGCAAACCAAAGACAACGATACCAACGTGCACATTCTCTCAACCAAAGGAAGACCAACTGGTGCAGGAGAAAGAGACATTCACTGGGTGGAACGCTGATGGCTTCGTCGGGATGGCAGTATAAGCCCACTGCCCCTCCCACAGATAGACCCCCACCGGCATCGATAAACCTCAACAGCCCATGTTGTGAGGTAGATTTTGTCCGGGACGGACAAATCTAAGAAGGGGGCAATGTTACAACTCTACAGTGGTGGACTGAATGTGTTTACATGTGAGACCCACTGACACGCACAGACGAAGTTGGGTCACAGGTCAACTGTTGTCCCTAGCATTACACCTGTGCTCTGCGCATGACCCTAGCTTGGACAGACGAGAATGTGGGATCTCTGTGTGTTGGACAGTTGGAGAGAACAGTCGAGCGGAGAGAAAGACAGTGATAGTTAGAACTGTGTGTTAGAATAAGAAGTTTTAAAAATGTAGCTGTACGCGTTATAGATGATTGTCATGATTGTCGTGTTGGTTAGGAGTTCCATTGTGTTATTAAGCATTTGAAATAAGTGTAGACAATTGTGTGTATTGGCTGTGGTGTTGTGTGTTTATTATTAAACCGCCACTGTTATTCATGAAGCTCTTGTTAAGTTCTTGTATTAGATGTGCTGTATTTATGTTAAGCAGTGTTTGCAGAAGGCCTGATTAGAGAAGTTCGTTACAATATTTATAATCATATCCTTTTTTTTTAATTGTTCTTCTCAAAGATCGTGGACCCGCCACTTCTTTTGTGATTGGTACATTTTAAATAATTATTCAAACAATAATATTTTCGATATATTGTTATATTTTTAATATTTTGCATATTTCATTTAAATTTACATTCATAAATTAATATTTTGTATTCAGAAATCATAATTAAATAACATGGAAACACGCATCATTAATATTGTGTTGAATTAAATAATAAGCCACAATCATATAACGTTATTTTAGGATTAATATTTGCAATAAGTAGGGTAAGAATCTCGACTAAAGTGATTATGTCGATTGTATTTATTTCCTTCCCATTAATTACGATTATATGGTAGTAGTAAAACTTTCTTGGAGCTTACACATACAAGACAGCAGTCTTATATTTTTTGTGATATCCAAAGCAGTATAAGAACAGAAATTGTTGACTAATTATTTTAGACCCGCACTCAGCAGATAACAAAACGCACAGCCAAATAGACTATATCCTGTTTCCTTTGAGGATTAAATCAAGCATGGGCAAATAAAAAACCAGAACGTTTCCAGCTGTATTCAAATATATGTCTAAATATGTTGGGTTTAGTCCCCATTGTTAAATTTACACATTATTTCTCCCACACCCATTATTGCATTAAGTTGAGAGCTTCATCTATTTATTTATTGTGCCTAACAAAACACGAATTAATTAAAAGATTAACCAATTAGTCAATTAATTTTAAATAATTTATTACTTTGTTTGATTTTGAATAACAGAAACAAAGGATCTAAATATAATTTAAAGAACTACACTTTGCACTGATAGTTTTCTACTTTGACTTTGACACATAAAAAATTACAAAATATAGTCTATTGATTTCATGGTTTAAAGATGTAAATGAATATCAGCACCGGGGACAAAGTTTTTAAGAGAGAAAGTTGTGAATTAAATGCTATGAAAAAAAGTGACAGCGTCGACCGAGGCCAGAACCTGCGACCCCTTATATTTTTTGTCTAGAGTCACTCCGCCCGTATGCAAATTACCACCCCAGTGGTCAAAGGTCACATGCCACAGCCAGCCCAACCCCAACTTCGCAGCATCCGTTCACCCACAACTTCAATAGAGCCGACACAGACAGCCGTTAGGCATGCATTAGACCAGTGATGCTCAACCTAATTCGACCTGTGGGCCATTTTAACTTTCGACACGCGTGTCGCGGGCCACATTAACAAAAAAAGGTAAAATAAATGAAACTAAAATTAACCTGAAACGATTAAAAACTATTGAAACTGGTATTTACATTAATTTACTTGGATATTGAAAGTATATCATTTTTTACTCGTCTAAAAATGGTTTCTTTTCTCTGCTTAAAATGTGAGCAACATTGTAGCTACTTATACAACCAACTTATTTCTTATCCCTTTTAAGTAAATATTCCCATCGACCCTCAAATCTCTGTGAGCATTATAAAGAATCTTTTATTTGCAACTAAATGCAAGAAGGCCTTCGTGTTCGTTTTACAATTAATGACACTGTATAATTTGTTTTTCGAACAGTCAGACTTTCTTTACAAAACAAATATTTTGACATATGTTCCACAAAAAGATCCATTCACTTTTTCTGGTAGTTCCATTTCATAAACTCATAAACGCACACTTGTTAAACGCCATGGTACCAATCCATCAGAGAAAAAGTGAAGGCCCTAACGAGGGTAAAGATACATTTTTAACTTTTTTTCAAGGGGAGAGGATTTTCTACTTTTTGTGCCAACGTTTTGGCGGGCCGGATGGAACCTATTTGCGGGCCGATTCTGGCCCGCGGGCCGTACTTTGGGCATCACTGCATTAGACAAACAATGACTCTTATCTAATTGTTATTCTCTCATAATGACAAGTGGACAACATAAATACATTACATATAGAAGCTTCGCAGGTACGGCTTCGGTCGACGGCTGAGCGGTAAAGCGCCTAGCTTCTGACTCGGGGTTCCGGGTTCGAATCCTGGTAAAGACCGGGATTTTTTAATTTGGGCGCCTCTGAGTCCACCCAGCTCTAATGGATACCTGACATAAGTTGGGGAAACGTAAAGTCGGTTGGTCGTTGTGCTGGCCACATGACACTCTCGTTAACCGTAGGCCACAGAAACAGATGAATTTTACGTTATCTGCCCTATTGACCACAAGGTATTTTTAGACATTATTTTGCTCTAGCCGCGAAGCCGTGTTGATAAACATTTTAATAGTTGCATTCATGAGTCGTGTACATCAAACTGCCGTTTCATCTTCTTTTATGAAGTAACGTCTGTAACATATCAGATAAGAAGATAACCCTCGGGAACATTTACTTAGAAATGTTTAAACCATGCATTCAATATCATCAAAGTTTACTCTTAAAGCGAGCGCAAAGTTTTTGTAATATTTTATAGTCAAATGGGTTTATGACAGTTAAAAACTGAAAAAAAAAAACAGCTTGATTCTTCATATTAACTTTGTAGGTTAAGCAGGACCAAGGTATTTCAACATTTGTATTTAAGTAATAGCTGTGCTACACAATAGACGTATATCGGTAAAGCCTTTTTCAGTAAATATGGAAAGCTGTAAACAGTTGTGTTTTAACAGAATCTGTGGAAAAAAAAAGGGAAATGTTTAAGATACTAATAATGTTTCTGGAGGAGATTACATTTATGCATTACTAAATTGTGTTGATTTGTTAATTCGTTTACAGTTTTATTGTGCCTGTTCTCGGACAGGAAAGCTTCTACTAAAGTAAAAGTGAGTATATGAGCAAATTAAAAAAAATAAAATAAAAATAGAAATCAGCGTGTCTTAGCATTTGAGAATTACGTTTATATTTAATTATTTTAATATTGACGTCATTTTTTTTTAATTCTTCTTATTAGTTTATACTCTTCATTGAAAGAAGAAAAAACATTTACAGTCTTTATCTGAAAACATGATCCCTCCTCTCTACAACTTAAGGGGCGATTGTCTTTCTCTTAACAGCTTATTAATAATAGATTAAAAAAACAATGAAACAATTTTACACAGTGTTATTACTGGTTGTTGACTTGTAGCACCAAACTGCTGGAAGACAACTAAACCATTGTAAGCGTAATATATCTTAAATAATAAAACTTTAAATTATACGAATAACTTGATATTAAAAACTTTATTTATAATATACACAAAATCATATTGTGATAAGATGAAGTAGAATTTAGTAATAATATTTTTGAACTAAAAATAACTCTCTTTATCTCTCTCTCTCTCTCTCT
>JADKLZ010037705.1:0-14608 GCA_021533235.1 Biomphalaria straminea
TAGGGCAGACTGGGCTCTATAGCTTTGGTCGGCAGCCAGTCTAGGAGACGGAAACTCCGAAATAACACCTACGGCTATCTGCTGTTCACAGCCGTCTCAGACTTCTGTGCCACTGTGGACTGCATTTAGCTTAAAGAGTGGTATTGGTCTGCGCAAGCCGATTATCACTATAAAAATACTCTGCGCAGGCTGGAAATTGCTCATTAATCTTCGGATTCGAAGACAAGCTTATTATTATTATTACTATTATATATATATGGCTCCTTCTGTCTCGGAAGACAGACAATGGATGCGCCGAGATGAGTCTCTCCGGGGCGCATTCCTGGGCCTCAGATAAAGGGGTCATGGGTGATATGGTAAGGTGAAAAATGCTTAAAACTTAAAAATATTACACAATTTTTAAAAAAGCGCGATTTTTGCTCGATTTTGGGTCCCTGCAGTGATTTGTACCAAAAGAAAAAAACAAAGACGAAAAAATTAAAACCTTATTTCAAGGCTACAAATGACGTTAGGAAAATAAAATAAAGGGAAATATGGACGGCAGAATTTATTAGAGGCGTGACCATTAGTATTCTAATAGCTCTATCTCTTAATTTTAAATGATTTCCACTACTTCAACAACACCTTGGCCTTTGAGGATAATGTTTCAGCGACATGGTCATAACTCTTCTAAGCTTACTTATCACTAAAAAGATTTCCACTACTTCCACCACATCTTAGCCTTTCATTATTATGTCTTCAAGGTAATATTATTAGGCTACATCCCCCACATATAATTGAAGCGCTATAGCTAAGTTCCTACCCAGATTTACAATATATTATTTTTTTTCTCATCAAAAATAAATGTAAAGTGAAAGGAAAACACTATAAACGCATTAAAAACGTGTAAAAATAAGAAAAAATAATTTTTCATTATCATATTTATGTTTTAGATTAAAAAAAGACAAAAAAATCAAATCCTTTTCAGTTCAATTAAACAATGAATACGAAAAAATATTTAATTGGGGATGAAATGACCGTGAATGAAGTGACCGGGGATGACCGTCACCGAGGAAAGGATCTTTGCAGAAGTAGAATGTTAGCGATCAAAGCTATGGAGTATATAAATATATATAATAAAAATATCAGTTTAATATCTTGATCTACAATTTACTGAGCATTAACGCCTGTTTGGAAGAGAGGTTGAAATTATAAAACAATCAAAATTTTGCCCAATTTTTTTTTTGTAAGGACTATTGAATTAGCATGTTGCTGCCAGACAGAGCCCCATCTCAACACTTTAACTTATGATCTATTCATACCGATATCATATCTCCCAAGCCCACACTTCTAAAACTTATTTAGAAATATGACCTAAATCTAAAATAGATCTAACATATAGCTCATAATAATGACGTAAAACTGTTTTTTTGGTAAATAAAAGCTGAAGCTATTTTATAATACATCGGAATGCATTCATTCCTCTTTATTTTTATAAAATTAATGTAACCAATAATAATTAATATATTAGATACAGGGTTAATGTGGCGATTGGACTCCGTTATGATCTACTGTCGAAAAATCAAAGTAAAAGTCTATGGCTATATCACAAGGCTAACGGCACTCTAAAAAACATCCTTCGGGGAACAATACCAGAACAAGAAAAAGAGACAAACAGAGAAATCGATTGGAAGACATAATAAAAAAAAACAGACAGGCTTGTCATTGAATGTGATTCTATACAAGACTAAAGACTGAGAGGAATGGAGAAAGACGTTCAATAGATATTGTGTTGTGCCCCAACACGTCTACAAACTAAGTGATAGTTGAAGGTGAATAGAGAGTGAAGATCAAACAGAAGTTTTCAGTAAATAAGCAGAAGACCTAGATCATTTACAGAAAACACTTCATAATTACATAAATAAGTACATATAATCTATATATCTTTACATAACATATATGGTTACTTAGAAAAATATCAGAGAAACTTGAATAACAATAATGATATATTTTGACGAGGTAATATATAATAATGTAATTTTGTTTAATAGTAGCCATTATATGTCTCATATTTAATGGGACAATGAGTTTTTGTGGAACTTTTTCATAACTAAAAATATGAATCAGTTGTGTGGCAGAAAACAAAGTCTTAGCTACAATTATAAAAAACTATAATGAAATATAGAATTATTTTTTTTTAAAAAAAGGTCGCAATAATTTTTTTCTCCGTCATTACATCTTGAATCACGATTACCTTTCTACCAGTAGAATCATTATTATACTCATGCTTTAGTGAGCATCCATCCTGCGTCCATCTAATGTTTGGTTCAGTTTGGTTTATATGATCTCTTGCAAGCCTTAAATACTCTTTTTCTGGTTCTTCTAAATTTGGCTGAGGACAAACATTCTTCCAATGCTTTGCAAAATGGGTTGCAGCCGTCATTGGACTTGAAAAATGCAATTCCTCAGTTTGCATTAAATTTTTGAATGTATTGATTAAGGCTGTATAACTCGTAACGTAATCATTTCTTACATTTTCATCCTCTACAAATTTATCCAAAATTTCTTTCTCCTTTGTTTTTAATGCTTTTTTATTTATTGTACGCCTGGTTTCTCCGTTTAAATTTTTATTACACTCTACGTATAAATACTCTGCACATGCACAAAAATCAGAAACGTTTTTAATATGTTTTACGTTAGCAAAAATCTGAGTTGCTTTTACATAATTTTTCATTCTAGGATTTTTACAAAAAACATCATATAAACGTTTAATTTCAAAAGGTTTTATATTAACGAAAATTGCTTTATCATTAATTTTTACTTCTCTAAGAGAATTTTGTGGAAATAATGTTGAAAGTGCCATTTCTTTTTCAATAAGCTCTCTATCGAACTGAAAATCACATTTTTTATAAGTTGATAGAAATGTATCATGAGACTCATTATTAACAAGACTGAAAAGATCACACAAAAATAAGTCTGCATTCTTTAGGAGTTCAGTCTTAGCTAAAAGTTCATCCTTTTCTTCTTTACTCAATTGGGCTAAAGCTATAGGATGTATTTTTAACTGACCATTTATATCATAAAGACAATTAATGTGAGTGAAAAAAGCGTTAACATTCCTTATGGTATCATTCTGTTCAATCCAGTTATCAGCTTCAGTGTCGGTCTTAGTAAGTTTTAAAATGCTTATCAGAGTCTTATACTCAGTTTTATGATAAGTGTGTAAGGATTTTATCTTATCTGACATGTTCTAAAAAATATAAATTTTATGAAATATTTTAAAAACAAATAATTGAAATGACGTATTTTAGAAAAAGAGCATGTAAAAATATTTCATATGTAAATAGAAACATTTAGGTACTTTTAGAAAAAAAATGTATTTGTTGTTTTTTTGGTAATCCACCATTTATGATGTTTAGGTATGTCATCTGGCTTATAAAGGTTTTCAATTGTGTAGCCTAAGTCAGTTCCAATTGTAATGTTCTTTTTCCAGCGATGTATTGCTTTGTCTAAAACCTTCAGGGCGTCACTTTCTTCTATTTCTTTGCCTAGAGTGTATTTTGGACTCTTGGATGAATCAATTAGTTCAATGTCTTTAAATTTATCCAAAATAAACTGCAAAGCCGATCGATATTTTAAAGCCTTGGGTCCTTCTCTCGGTTCAAAGAGAAAGCCGAAGTGTACAAGCATTGACTGTATTTTATCGATGTTTTTTACTAAAGTTGAACCGATTCTTTCTTTTTCTTCCTTGGTAAAATTTATTTTAGTTCCACAAGCAGAGTAAAACTTTTCAAGAACATCTTGACACAGTTGAGTGCATTTTTCCTTCTCAATGTCGCAGTCGTCTAATTCATCAAGAGCACTAAGAAGGTCTTGAGAAATCTTTTCTTTTTCAGATGACATTACCTGGCTTTAAATTTTGAAACTGTGGAACAGAAAAATTACAATATATTTTGTAATTAAATTAAATTAAACGTCGAATAGCCAAGCAGTTCATTAAAATTACCAAATTACCGTATTTAAGCCGATATTTTTTATAGTTTGAAATTTGAGAAATAAGAATAGGGACCCTACCATTAGCCAAAAACATTCAGTAGCTTGTCGCGGCGAAAATAGCAAAGCATAAAAACATAGGTCCAAGGACAAAATACACAGGAAGAGATTGTTACCAGATTCACACAATTGTAACCTTCCCCGCCCTGAGAAAAACAAGAGAAAGGAAATGGGAAGAATATATATTTTTTTAACAAAACAAATAATCTTATTGGTAATTTTAGTTTTCCTTGATTTTGATGAAATATGTTGAGAAAGACATACAGGTATATGTACTCTCCTGTTTTTGCGCTTTTCTCAAATTTGCTATCTTGCATATTGAAGCTACTATAATATGCACGCAAGGATAAAGCACCGTTCCATTGCTACCGTCTATCTCATCATTGCAAGGATTATCACTATTTACCTTCGTAAATTTTTAAAAATATCAAACATAGTTAAATAATAAGTAATTTCTTTTATTGGTTCATGAGTGGACATCGAAATTACAAAGCCTAATTTGTGATACGAGAAATTGAATCGGGAGAATCGGAATACACAGACTCAGAGGCGGCCCCCGTCGGAGTCGGATCCCTGTCAGATCCGCCTATTCGCAATATGTTTCTGATGTTCCTTCTAAGTTGAAAATAATTAACTTCTCGCTGCACGACAGAGGAAGGCGAGCATGGTATAAACCTGCCTTATCTTGATGTTTGCGCACAAGACTGTAGTTCGGATTTATCGTTGGTCCCTGGCTCAATTCCTGCATGCTCCCATCCCCTCTTGCGGAAGGTTTTGACTAGGAAGTAAACTATCTTTAACTCTGAAGAAACATTCGAAACATGTAAAATAAACAGACACATAACCCGGAAGTGTCGAGATAATCAGTTCAACATGCTAACCGCACGACAAAACATTGCTCTTAACTTAATAACAAACTGAATTTAAACTAATATTATGATATATACAATATGTCACACGAGCGATTAGATCTAGTCATAAACATCCGGAGCAATCTTTTATAGATACTTAAGCTATCGCAATATTTCTGAAGGAACAGTAAAGGTTTTCAAAAGCCTTTAGTGTTATTTTTATCTAACCCTGACGGACAGACCAACCAACAGACAAAACGCACAAAAATATTCTTCTTTCATTCTAATGGGGGCAGTAAACAAATTTTTAAAAATAAAAATCTGATTTTTTTTAAAGTTTAAGAAATTAGTTTAGAATCATGTCCTGGCCGGGCTTTACGCTAGTAGAGTCGCTGCTAGAAGTTCATTTTAAAAAAATGTGCGTGATATCTGTGTGTCTAGAGCAATTCATATTGTAACATTTCCTCTCTTACATTTACGTAATTGTTTTAGAATTGGTTTTTTGCTATTAAAAAATCACTTGCATAATTAATTGTATAAATTAAACGGTTTCCTTTTAGAAAACTAAAAGTAGCCGGTGCACCTAAACGTTTCAAGCCGCATTTAATGGTGAAATATTTTTTTTGTATCTCTTCTAGTTTTGGCCCCCTGAGTGTGACAGACGGACAGACGGACATTTTGCACAAACCTAAAAGCCGCTTTTCCCCTTACGGGGGCCGCTAAAAAAGAATAAAAAACTTTGACTAGACATATAGACAGGCGTAATAGGTTGTGTCTGGGTCAACGTTCGTTTCTGGTTGAACTTGTGCCAACGTTTTTATTGCATTTGTTTTGTTGGTAGTCGTCTCTCCTTTATAGTCTACATGTATAATTAGAGTTATGATACAGTGTTACCATTATTTCTTTTTTAATCAAATGGTTCACCCCCCCTCCCCAATGAAATCCCCCCTCAGGGAGGGGGTAATTTTCTGATATTTTATTTGCTTTAATGTTTTTAATTTTTAAGTAAGATTTTTATATTAAAAATCACCCCACCCCTTTTGGAGGTTTTAGAATAAACCATCTTCTTTAAATACAACATACATAATTTAACTATCAGCACCAAATTCCGTGCTAGTGCTATCCTTTCAGAAGGTTTTGACATTAAAACCCAAATCCAGTGGGTTTTGAGGTAACCTCCCACTCTACAATATTAAGCTAAAGCCAACTTAAGTAACCAAAGTTTACGAACCTAGTCAATAGAGGTATTGATTATAAACCTCTCAGAGGATTTTGACTTTAAACCCACTCAATCGGGTTTCATACTGTAGTCCCTTCAAGAAGAGTTTCGAGTTAAAAAACCCTCTCTTCAATATTAAACTAAACAATAGTCACTAAATTCTATTCACATTACAAAAACCTAAAAAAAAATGGTTTCGACGATGAAACTCAACTTTTCGATACAAAATTTTAAGTAAAAAAATTTATGACGAAATTCCATCAAGAGAATAGCCAAGAGAGGCATTAAGGTTGATCCCCACCTTTCAGCAAAAAGGAAAAAGCAACGCTACAATTACTAAATATGTGCGAAGCCAAAATTTGTTTTGTAGCTTCTCCCCCAACTAAAATGAAAAATAAAATAAGCAAAACTATAGTTACCATTTAATTTTCACCTAAAATATTTTTATAGAAGAGTAGCAGGTTCATTTACTGTGGATACCATATAATTTTCCCTTTTTAAAGTTTAAATACTAGAAATGATGCTTGAACCACACATGGAAAGATCGCAGTGCTCTCCCAGAGCCTCTAAATGACAAAGTGTCGATGTCAACCACTAACGGATACAGAACTTTGGAGTGGAGGTGTTGAATTTTTCCAAACCCTAACCCTAACGCCTAGAAAACCTCAACCTTAAGCCATGGGCGCCCGTAGGATTTTTTGCAGGGGGGTGCAAGCACTGTCGGATCCAGTGGGGGAGGGGGGTCGAGGGGCGATGTTTTTCTGACAGTAGTCTCTCCTTCCTCAAGATGACATCTCTGACGTGTTCCTCGGGATGGTCAAGATGGTTTTTGATTATGCCATTAATGTTACTGCTGAGCTGCTGTTGAGTGGCCACTATGTTAAGTTAGAAAGACTGCAACACCATAGAAACTGGTTCAAGAACAGATGAATAATTGACGACATTGAAAAGACAAATCAGAAACACAAGAGGAGGAGACATTTATTAAACATGTGCAGTTTGTCTGGTTCACTTGCAGTCGTAATTTTAAGATCCGCCAAACAATAAAAGATCTCAAAGTTAAGACTATAAGCTTGAATAGATTCGTATTTTTCAATTCATTGTGTCTCACACAAAAGAGGTAAATGTAGCACCAACGCTATTTCTAGGGACTGATACGGAAGAAGATTTCTAGCCACCACGGGGCAGCCTTGGCCGAGTAGTTTGTCCATGTATAGACAGTACAATGCCGTTAGACGGTTAGACACATGTAGCATGTCTCTCTGAACCACAGAAACTAAATAAATGAGGTCGAATAGAATCGCAATCTACAAACCGAACACTCAAAGACATCTGCTCAGTGCCTGAGATATCTGCAGTTTCATCACTAGAATACCCAACAAACGCAGTTAATTCATGGTGCTGCAGCTTGTATTTTTTTGGGCTCTTGCTGCTGCCAGTGCTCCGCTGATCCAAATGAACGTTTTGACTCGAATGTCATTCTTGTATCTTTTCTATTTTAAACTGGTGCACGTGTTTAACCCGCTGTTTTATCGAGCGCTGACACCGACCACAACTACATAGCATTTATCACATCGAAAAAAAAATGTTTCTAGACCTTAGCTAAATATAAAAACAAAAAAATTTAGCATTTTACGTCTCAAGACGATTTTTTTCCCTTGGCAACTCCCTGTGTGACTAAAGAAGCCAATCCTTTGTACTGTCAACCTTCTTTCTACTACTAGGCTCGCTCTTTATGTGGATCTATCCAGTGCCACTTTTTTCCCAGCTGTTAATGTCGATTTTGAAGAGCTTTATGTCGCGTTTGCATACATCAGTATACCTCAGCAGGGGACGACCAGCGGATCTCATGCCTTCTGATAAATCACAACACAGAATATTTTGTGAAAGTCGACCTTGTGGCATTCATAATAACTATAGCTATATGCAAATATAAACAAATCGTCATGACTAACATGCTGTAGAACATTTGACACCCTGCATAGTGCAAAGAATAGCAAGTCTATAAACAAATCGTACATGGTCGAACATGAACTACAGATCTGCCTATTCTAGTTACAATAATAGCATATCTTTACAACTGTTTTGCAGTGGAAGCACTACTTTTTAAATTACTACACTTTATAATATTCTAATGATAGGCTTTTAGATTTAGATTTAGAAGACCAAATTTTCCTGAATATTAATTTATTAAACTCTTGCATTATTAATGCACGGGCACCCGTAGGGTGTACATGATAGTGCACTTGCACCCTCTGGATTCTGACTGAATCTACATATACGTAATTAAAAAAAAAACAGATCTGGAAGATGTATTTCATTATTTTAAAAAATGGCTAAAATGTGGTTACTCGGAATTCAGAGGTGCGCACTTACATGATTGGCCATCCATTCCATACACCTTGTCTACTTATTTCTACAACTACATTAACCAGTGGAAGCACTACTTGTTCAGTTGCTACTTAGAAATTAATTGATTTGATGGTGCAAAAAAATGGCTATAATTTGGCTAGTCAGAATCCAGGGGGGTACAAGTGCACCCCCCTGCGGGCGCCCATGAAGTTGCACCCCATGGGTTCTGACTAAATCTACATCTAGTAATAAAAACAAATCTGGATGATGTATTTCATTATAAAATATTTAAAAAAAAAGGCTACAATGTGGCTACTCACAATTCAGAGGCACGCACGTACATGGTTAGCCATCCATTCCATACGCCTGGGCTAATCTACTACTACATTAACCAATGGAAGCACTACATGTTCATCTGCTACTTAGAAGTTAATTGATTTGGTGGTGCGAAAAAATTACTAAAATTTGGCTACTCAGATTCCAGGGGGGTGCAAGTGCACCCCCTTGCACCCCCCTGCGGGCGCCCATGCCTTAAGCATAAACGCACTTACAGAATATATATATATATTGTTACGATCGGTCTCTCTCTACTATCCAGGCTCCCTTCAAACTCAATACAGCGAACTTCAAAGAACGTCACAACTCAGGGCTCAAAAGTATCAGTGACATTTTAATACAAATACATCACAAGTGGCAATCACATTAACACTGTCTTTACAAAAACATAGCCTTGCTCCGGACTTGACACACCGTCTGGTTCTGACTTCGCCTCGTACAGGTCACATTGCAAGGTAACGTGAAGTGCATCGATCCTGACACACTCGCTCTTATATAGTGTCTCTACTGGCCTTCTCGAAATTTCTCGAAATGACTGGCCTTCTCGAACTTTCTTGACCAGTCCAGTTGATCACTTTCACCGTGACTCGCGTGCGTAATCGTCCGAGACGAACTGGCGTGTATTGTCACTGGTCACAGTTGACCTCTCGTACTGTGCTGAACTGGGGCGATTTGGGTAGGCTAAAACACACATACAGCGCACATGTATATGGAATATATATATATATACTAGCTAAATTTTACCCGGCTTTGCTCGGGTTTTTCTTTCTACAAATAGCATGCATTTAGTCCCTTTGAATAATCAATAATGACGTAAACAAAAAAGATGATAATTTAAAAAATAAATCAGTTCATCCACTGCTGTGTGTGAGAAAGAAGAGCCAAGTCGTCTGCAATGTGGAGGTCATCTAACTGTTTCCACAGTGTCAACTGTATACCGTTCCGCTTCTGATCAGTTACTGTCTTCATGATCCAATCTATGTCTAGTAGAAATAAGAAGGAAGAGAGTAAACAGCTTTGTCTCACTCCTGTTTGGACTTCAAATGCCTCTGTCAGTTGTCTGCCATTTACGTAAGCAGCGTTTTTCCCGTTTACGTCATGGAAAACTTTCATTCATAAATTATTCTAACCAAAATTAAATTGAGACATTTTCATATCGAAATAACGGTAGAACTCGAGTTTTCCCGATGTGGCCAATGAGTTGAGAATTTTTTTCTCACTAATACGCACATACCTTGAAATTTTAAAGAAAATCGTTAGAGCCGTTTTCGAAATAAAATTTATAAATAAATAAATAAATAAATAAATATATATATATACAAGAATTGCTCGCTTAAGAGTATAGGATATACATTAAAAAAAAAAAAAAAAGAAGGGCAAAAAAAAAATGAATGCTGGTTGTGCTATAAAAGGGTAAGATGAGAGGCGCATGTACTATCTATTCACCCCCACAAACCATAATCCTTTGAATGGGGGAAAGAAGAAATTACAAACTTTATGAAATATAAATATATATTACGATTATAGAAACTATATTTAACATGTATGTATACTTCACTAAATTAATATATTGTTACGACTCTCAAATTCCTATCTCAGGCTTCCATAAACACTGCTAAACACATAACACAACACATCAAAGAATCTGACAAAAAGAGCTCTAAAAATAATGTTACTTTACTAATGGAAAAGATAACAGCCAATACTAGACAATTGGCACATCAACAGCTACAAACGCTACACTGTACATCACAAACTAAACTCTACTGTCTCTATCTCTTCTGGACACGTCCATTCACTTCAGGACTCGACCAGGCCCGACTTCATAGCCAGACTAACAGACCTGGCCTCCTCCGTGTCCTGTCTTGAACTGCTTGCCTACACACTCGTCTCTGGTCTCTCCTACACACAGGCTTATGATCAGCTGACCATAACAGTGGTCACATTTGCGTGCAAAGTTCATGCCAGTACAGTTCTTTCCCCTTCGATACAGCACGCTAAACTGTTTTGCTGGACTGTGTCACGTTTCAGCTGACTACACACAGTTAACCCTTTTGCGCCGCCAATAGGGCAATAGGGTTATAGCAATATGATATCGCCAACTAATTAATCAAAAGTTGTTAAGTATTCAAGAGACATTACAATACCATATCTGTTGTCCACTCTTCTAAAGTCACATTTTTGCAGCTATAGAGAGCGAATGTGTGAGAACATGCTTTAGAAACACATATTTGAAGATTAATTCAATTTATATTTATCGTTACCCATTTCTCGTTTAAAAAGATTATATCAAACTCACTCATCCCTATCTAGTACATTTCACATTCTCAGATCAAGCTAAAACTATGCACAATTATCCAATGTTTCTAACAAATATTTATTAATAAAAAAATAAACAATAAGTTTATAAAATGTGGTAAAGAATTTATTTTATTTTACGTAGAAAAATCCGAGATATACCATGCATTATTAAGAGATGTTTCAGTAATTTAACTGCAGTCAAAGCTGTTTAATTTTACTATTTTTTTTAATTTGCTTTTGGCTGACATAAAAGAGAGCACCTGGCTGCATGCGGCGTCGGAACGAGACAGCTGGAGGTTACTCACAAAGGCCGCGGGATACACATTTGAGACCAAAAGAAAATCTGCCGCCGAGGACAAACGCAGACGACGAAAAGAAAATCTAAACCGATCACCTGCGGACAATGGTTTTGCTTGCCCTGGATGTGGCAAAATATGTAGGTCACAGCTAGGACTGCACAGCCACGGGAGGCACTGTATTCCTCACTAATCTTCGGACTCGAAGACAAGCCTATTATTTATTATTTGTTAAATTTAGCTAGTTCTATAACTTACTTATTTACATAAATTATGGATTTCTAAAGTTCTTTACATCACTTTACTTTCCTTATTGTTTTTGTGGTTTCACTTTGTACTTTAAACATAAACATTTAAAGCAAAATATACAAGGAAAAGTAAAGTAACATTTTAACCTATCTCCAAAACGGTCTAAGAATAAACGAAACCGATATATAAGCAAAATAAATTCTGCCATAAACTATGGCCAATTAGTAGAAACGCTCCTTATATCCTAGTCTTATTGAACATGAAAAGGGTTGCCTAAATAATCTCTAATTAATATGCACGACTACATAACACATGTATATGTGTAGCACTTAATTATCCTCTTATCTTATCTTATCCTCTTATCCTCTTATCTTATCTTATGTAATACAGACGTTACTTCAAAAAAGTAGATGGTTACGTCCTGCGCGTCATGCATTCAGTCATGCATATTAACAAGTGACTTAAATTATGCCAAGTCACTGGCTAGTTCAGGCTACATATTAACAAGTGACTTAAATTATGCCAAGTCACTGGCTAGTTCAGGCTACCCATTCCATGCTTTAATGGCACTAGGGAAGAGGTATCCTTTGTACAAATTTGTCCTACCCTAGAATATGGGATGTGGAGTGTGTTTTATCTTTGTGTCTTTCTGAGTATTTTATTAAATTTTGTTTATGGTTCAGTGTTTTGTGTATTATTGCTACTTACTTTAAAGTCTTCTATCCTGAAGGCTTTCTAAATTAAGTGACTTTACTTAAGGTGTTACTCTAGCTAATTAAAAATGAATATTCATTTGTAATAAATGTCGCTATATTGAGTCTGTTCCAGTTTCTTAATGTTTTCTTGATTTGATTTATCCCAAACAAAGGATGTATATTCTATTATTAGCCTAACCATTGTTAAATAACATTTTAGTTTTATGTTCTTATTTGAATTATAGAAATTTCTTTTAATAAACCCTCTTTTAAATAAACGTCTGCGATATATGACCATAGAAAAGATGGATATTTAAATGATTCCATCGGATATAATTCCTGTATTTATTTATGAAAACAAAATATCAGTTACTAACCTTACATTTATTTCTGCACATCGAGGTGTGTCTCATTTACAGTTACATTAATATAAGAAACAATCTTCACTTATTACCTTCTATATATACTTATCTACAACAAAGAACTATATAGTATATTTAATTTTTTTGTGGGCGTCTTTTATTCTTGAATTTCAACTTGGAAGTTTGCCTAATACCTGAAGAGACTAACGTAAACATTGCGGGTTAATTCGCTGAATATATTAATAGCTTTGATACAAGCTTAGATTGGCACACACAAACATAGAGGTGACCCCCCGAAGGTTCTCCAAAATAGGTCATCTGTTCGGTAAGAAATGCGTTACAGAGTATCAGTTATCAGAAGCAATGAAGAGTAAGTTTTCCGCAATCACAATCCTGAATCCCTAAGTACACAGTAGGTGTGTGCGTGGCAAAAGGGGCGTAAAGATTCCCATTATTTTATTATTGTTATTATTATGTGAATAACCAACGAATATTCATTCTCTGGGACTGACGGGGTCGAGCTTCGCTCGAGACAAACAAATTTATTATTATTATTGTTCACATTGTTATTATTATATAAGAAAAGAACGAGTATTCATTCTCTGGCACTGCCAGGGTTGAGTTTTGTTAAAGGGAAACAAAGTTCATCGTAGTCCCTTAATCAGTTTCCACTGAGGAATTTTTGATGTGGCAGTACAGCCCTCCGATAGGCAACGAAAATGTTTCTTGAAATGCCAAGGGCCTGGAAGGTATATGTGACGTCAGTTGTTATTATTCCCTTAGTTTATATAACAATGAGTATTTTATTATTATTATGTCAGAAACGAACGAGTAGTCATTCTCTGTCGCCTAACTTCTGTGATGAAATGATCACTATTCGGTCTACAACATTGGACAAAAGGATGGTAAAAGGCCAATCTCTGATCCTTGAGCGCTGAAATAAGCCCTTATCTTTGCTAAAGAGTCATGAAAAAAGCAGCAATCAATCTTGATTATTAACGCTATATACTGTCTATCAAATATCTAATTAAACAATATATATTTCTACTTTTAAAAAAAGTTATTATTGATTTAGTAGTGGGCAATCTCAGCCGACAGAAAACATACGTTTTTAATAAAATATATATTTCATAGAAATTTAGATATTTGTAATGTTGGGATTAAAAAAATAGTGAACAATTGTTATACTGTATGTACAGAAAGAAAATTTTCTGTGTAACACTTTATTTACAATAATTTTAAATGTTGCATGAGTCTGTTATATAATATTTCTTAATAGTCTATACTGTTCTATAGTCATACAAAAAATTAACTTCATTCTTATTCAAAATTTTTAGAACCGTTTTCACAAGTCCGAATTAAAACCATACATATCATATGTAAGATTTTTAATAGCTATTCGACATTCAGAGATCTTATCGTCACGGACCGGCCTTCCAGACAGACGTTTGCCACATGACACCATGCTCGTTTACCGTTGGCCATAGAAACAGATATGTTCAATATATCGCAAGGTCTGAAGGAAAGGTGACACTCTACTTACTAACACGCATTATTACACGCATGGTATCTCAACAAAATAGCCAGTCAAGAATGATATTAAGAGCTAATGCGAAGAATGCAAATGTCTATAAATTTACTGTTTTTAATCATTATGAAATACGATCCATCTAGATTATTCTAGATTCTAGAACATTGAGAGATACAATTCATCTATATTCTAGATGGTGAAAAAATATTTCATGCTTAAGAGTAAATATAAACTAGTGTCATTTTGTTCTTCATATTTCTAAGTTTTTTTTCTTCTCTCTCCCTCTCTTTTTTGACTATATTTTATCCTCATTTTATCCTCTTTCTCTCTCTTTCTCTCTCTCGTTTGCCGCTTTTTTTTATTTCTCTCCCTCTATCTCTTTCT
>JADKLZ010037712.1:2072-12201 GCA_021533235.1 Biomphalaria straminea
CACACAAGCTTATAAATATAATTAAATCTATAATAGCATCTGTGACACTTACCCTTCATTCTTTCGGAAGACCTTTATTGTATCTTACAATAGGTTCTTTTTCATGGAGTCAGTGGAAAAATTGTAGACTTCCGCTCTTGTCAGCAAGGGTGTCAATGGGACCACTGTAAGCTCTTCCAGCGCGTTGCTGCCGCCAAGCACTATTTCCGGTATTAGGTATCTACATGCATTATCCTACTATTAAAAAGTTTGTTTTCCAAAACCTAATATGCTATTCTTACTAACTTAGATTCTACAGCGCCGTACGGCGCATTGAGCGTAAAGCTGTTTCCACAAAAAAAACTATCACTGTCAATGTCTGAAGCCTCTTTCCACCTGCTCTAAGGACCTCCATGAAAGATTGGCGTGAAGTTGTACTAGGATATTAACTCTCTGTCACAACCTTACTAATGGGTTGACTTCCATTTCGGCACAGGATTTCCTTCATTGAGACCCAATCTCTATAACTGACTCCTAAAACTCGTCTTAGCTATCTTTGTCAGGTCAAATTAAGTCTTTTTCAATTTTGGTGGACTACTCATTGTAGAAATTTGCAACCTCTCTTGGCTTTGATCTCGGAATAATGTGAAGTAGTTTGCTTTAGATTTTATATCGAAAAGGAAAGTTTTATCAACTTTTATCGTCAAAATCATCTATTGAAGTATTTCTTGAACCAAGTTCATTTAGCTACGCTCATAGAATTTGGTGAGAGTAGTTTGCTTTAGAATAATGTTAAAGAGGGGGTTTTCGATCTCAAAACTTTCTGTAGGGGGATTTAAAAACCATCTAAATGGTTTTTAAACTTTAAAAAAAAGCCCTCTGGAGGAAGGAGTTTTAAACTCAAAACCTCCCGGCTTAGCTGCGTTCAAAGAATTTCATTGTTTAATTTACTATATTTTTATATTGAAGAGGTATTTTTTTAGAATCGAACCTCGCTGAAGGGGCTTAAAGTCGAACCCTCTTTAGCTACGTTAATAGCATTTTGAGTGCGTAATTTTCTTTTTTTTTATGTTGAAGAGGTATATTTTAGCTTCAAACCCCGGTGAAGAGCTACTCTCATAGAAATTTTAGTGTGTACTTTGCTTTTTTTTTTACAGGCCTACTGAAGGGGGGGGGGGGTATTGTGAAGTTTGGAGTTTCATGGTTTTAAAATCTAAATTAAATTTTCCTTACCTTTGCATTTGAATTTGGGGATTGTCGTTAGCATTATATCTTGTTTTATAGATGAGGGGGTTAAACTGCAAGACCCCTGGTATAGGGTTTTAAACTTAAGATCCCCTTGGCTTCGCTAGGGCAAGTTATGGTTCAGTATTAAAATCTCACCTTAAAATAAACAAAATCAAAGGGAAAATCAGTCACTTAATTACGACTCCCCCAAGGGGGGGGGGGTCATTTCGGGGGTGGGGAACTCCACCCCCCTGGCTACACCCATGATATAAATAAATAATTAAATATATACAAAATGGAGTTTAATGTATTTCCCCTCTGAAACCAGCTCTGACCCAGGTCTACAGCCTGAACTGTACTGATGCAGACTACAGCCCAAGCTTTCGCAATCTCTCTTACACAATAGTACAAGGGAACACAACTCTCTTCAGGTGAGAATAATGAACCTATTTTTATCAAATCCCCTTTCCTCCATAATTGATAACAAAGGTCATAGTGAATGATTCTATGTATGAGCTAAGCTAGAGTGGGAGAGTTAAGACTTTAAAAATAACGTATGAATCCTCTCTATATTCTTGTTGTAAAAAATTATTCTTAAATCTTGAGCTGATCTGCTCGTAGACAAGCCTTAAATATTCTCATTCATTTTTTCCCAGTGTGAACAGCTCAGGAGCCGTATACACGCTCGGTGTCTTAGATAACGAGGTAGTTGAAAAAGAGACATTGTTAATCAAAGTGTCAGATGATGGACCACATGCTGTACCTACAGTGACTGTCATCATAGAGGTCAGTAATGCAGTTATGATAATGATGCTAATGTTATTGAATTATGGCTCCAAAAATCTAAATTTCATCTTATGAATCTCACCCAATTATTAACCTCACTTTCTTTTTGTGGGGTTGAAAATCGGAAAAAAAAATCCAAGCTATCGTGGGACTGTTAAACGAAACGAAAGAAATGACCTAATCCAATGACGCAACTTCAGGGAAGAGAGGACGATTAGAACTTATTAGAAAAAGCAGGATCAGTGACTCATCTGGGCGCATCCATTGCCTTTGGAGACAAAAGGAGCCATATATATTTTAATAGTAAAATTAAGAGAGAATATATTTTATGAAAAGGAGGGAGGAAACACAAGCTCTCTATGTAATATTGTATTCATTTGTTTGCTTGTTTTAAGATTTTGCCTTTTTGACGACCTATTCATAAAAAAACGTATTAGCAATTTTAATAAATGGGTCACTTTCCTAGGTGATAGGAATAAATAACAAGTCTTCCTCCTCTTCCTGGCAACCTACAAACCCAACTGATAGTACATACTATTTGGCTAAGAACAGCAGTGTGGGGACCACTTTGTTCACAGTGAACTCCACTGACAACGATACGAGAATAGAAACAACTAGTAAGTCTATGGAACGGATATTTTGAGTAGGCCTACATAACTGTTTTGCAATGAAACATAGATCATATAAGTCGAATATACGCGATAAAAAAGTGTCAATTAATCTCGTGCCACTATTTCCACCAGTCTTGAAAATAACATGGTCAGACATTACAAGCTATGCCTACATGCTTGCTCGTAATGGTCCCCTCAGCAAATTCATCTCCGTAGACATACGGAAAAGCCGCTTGCGTTGGCTTGGTCAGATCCACTGTAAAGAAAACGAAGAAATCCCCAAGGTCATCCTCAATGAATACTTGCACAACTAGTCGCCCTGAGATGCACTATTTGAATAGTCATCTCTCTGAGTCTAGGCCTCACTAGGAGACAAGAAATTGTTGAAAGGCAGCCAATTGACATCAAACCAAACGAAAAAAAAACAGTCGGGTTCTACATGAACATGTGCCGTATGCGGACGAAAATTTCTCTCCGAAACAGTTCATTATAACCAAATTAAGAAATGCTCCGCGAAATGAACCATATTATATTTACTAATGAAAACGGCCAGTGGTCTGATTCACATTCCCCTTCACTTATCCCTTAGTCTGTTGGACCGTTAGGGCACCATGCAAGAACTGTCAACCGTCTTTTCTCCTTTCCTCTCTTGCATGGAATTTCATTCACTGACAGGCCTGCCCATTCTTTTATATTTTCTTCCCACGATCAAATACAAGAAGATTCTATTGTTCAAGTCTAGGTGAAATATAAGACGAAATAAAAATCTTCCATGGACCACGAGACGGTAAAACACATCGGGATAGGAATGAAAGAATAATTAAAAATAAATGAAAAACGATAAGCTTTAATAAAAAATTGCGTTTCATTCACCATAGCAGTGTCGTAAATAAAAAAAATAAAAAAAACGATTATATTTGGCGATAAAGGGCTAAATGCGAACTGAGTGTATATATCTTAATTATCTTTATCATAGACGTTACTTCTATAAAAGTATATTATTACACGATCTTATATCATAAATTATAAGTAGGTTTTACTAATTATTGTTACTTATCATTATTATCTTATGTGCTTAAATATTTTTTTTTATAAATATTTTTATGATTTTATTGTTGTTTAATGTGTGTGTAGCCTATTTACTTGTGATTGTGACAAATTGTATACGCTTGCTTACAATGTCTCAGCTGAGTTATTTGTTATTTGTTTTTTTTTTTACATTAACATCCGCCTCAATCCCTAATCCCTCAATGGCCCATACACACAGGTCTCGATTTAAGAACGGTATCCCCGCCTCGCGGAATGCACAAGAAAAAGGCCTTTACAAGAAAAAAAATCTATCCACATTTCTACGGGTCAGATACTTTTACGTTGTATTCTTTGCTCTAACATTTTTGTTTTCGGATTTTTTACCGTCAACTCTTGAAATATTAAGTTGGATGGCAAAAATCCTTCCCCGCGCCTTCACTTAGGCCTACTTAAATCCGGCCTTGAATACACATTAAGAGAATCGTTTTCTTTGAGCAAAATGATCTTCACTCGTTTGAATCTATTTTTGACACTAGTGGAGTGAAGAATTTCAGCTTAATCCCAGATTGGGTGTGGGAGAAATAACGTGTACAAACATTTTACCAGACAGACAGAGTGACTTCATATGAGCTTTGTAAAAACGTCGTCTCTTTTCGTCTTTTAATTTCTTACCTTCCGAGTTTTCAAAAATTTAAGATCCGTCTCCTTTACATTACAATGTATAGGCCTTTTATTTCTCGTTAGTTCCGAAAGGCTAGAAGCTGGTCAATTACAAAAATGTATATTTCTGAAAAAAAAATGTTTGTTTTGACTTTATGGTAAGTGTAACATAAACTGGATCACCGCAAGTTCTCCAGGTATTTTGATTTCTCATCTGCATTTTATTTCTCGTGTATGTAAGTATGTTATTTTATTATTAATATTACATTATTATGCTATGCATATATAATTATATAACTGGAATATATAATTCCGCAATCATATTAAAGCATCATTGGGCCATTTTACTACATTCCTATATATATAGGCTTATATTTATTCATTACTTATATTCATATCTCGGTTGAATGCTACTTATGACTTTTTTTTCAGGTATGCATTATGACATCATTGTCATTAATTTAGCGTACTAAAATCATGCGAGGCATATGATGATCTCCACTTTATACATATTTTTGTATCTCTAATAACGAGATGTCATTTTAGCATGAGATGTAGGTCTATTAATGATTACTTCTTGATTGCCAGTGACCCACGTCGGCGTTTATACTTAGTTATTACAATAACTTCCAATGAGTTATGTTGCTGCACATAAATATTATATATGTTTGTCAGACGCGAATAGCCCAAATTTCAGTAAAAGAAATTACAAAAGTCATTTTTCTATAGAAGAAGTTACGAAAGTTATATAATATAAAACCACAGACCTATATATACTAAAATAAAACATGTATTTGCTCTCTATTTACGATTTATTTAGGTAGGTGCTGTATTACTATTCTTATCTTATCCTCTAAGTAAGAGGTCAAACGAGCAACAAGTAATTGGAAAGATCCCATGGCACAGCACGCGGTGTGAATGGAAATTGGTGCATACCAATCCGTACTATTTTCATTCACAAAATAGCATAGACATATATAAATATAGACTGGAAAAAGTAACTTCATGTAATTTGAAAACATGTATAATTTGGGAAAATCAGACTTCAATAGTAGTATTGAAGTCTGATTTCCCCAAATTATGAAAAATTTAAAAATTGCATGATCTTCAGTCTTAGAGATTAAACACAATTTATAGACATAAATAAAGTACATACAGTTGCAATGCACACATTTTTGTTTCATAAAACTCTCTTATGAATTTGTGTAGTGAATGAAAGGGAGGTTAAAAAAGTGGAAGCCGGAGGAGATTATATTGTGTCGTAAGACTCTTGAAACCAGATCAACAATACACCAATAGAGTCTACTCTCAGGTTTGACTTTAGAAGTACTTAAATTAATATCACAAATTACTTTACTTTTACTTTACAAAAGATTTTAATAATTTCCGGAGATTTCCATGACTTTTTCGCAGTCCTATATTTAATAACATTTCAGGAGATTTCCAGGGGGCTCCTGGTAAATCAAGAGGCCCGGGAAATATGTTATGTTATAAAATGGTTTAATTTAATAATTTATACACCTAAAAATAAGCACGGGTCCAAAGAAAGTGTGGACCCACTACGGTCGTATATGTTGCAGTGCCTAAGGCATGCCCTGCAAAATAGCGGCGTATGCTATGCCGCCGGTCGACTAGTCTTATATAATACAGACGTTACTTTAAAAAAGAAGATGATTACGTCCTACGCGTCATGCATTCAGTCATGTATATTTACCAGTGACTTAAATTCTGCCAAACATCCGATTTTAGAAAAACCCAGGTTCGATTTTTATGTAACGCTATTCGCAAACACCGTATAGATCTAGATTGATCTGTTATCTCATTATTATTATAACTAAATATTTATATTAAAATCTGTATGAATGCGTTTGCACTATAGTAGATCAAAAGCTACATATTATAAATGATATTAGTAGATTTATGTTAATAAATAAAGTGGAATAGATCTATTGTTCAAGATTTTTTTGGCATCTCGTGAAGCACAGCAGACAAGCTTACAAAAGACGTCAAGTCTAGACTCTAGACTTCAACTTTATTTTAACCTTTTTATTATTAGTAAGTTCATGTACACCCTTAGCAATACTTACTATATTATATATATATTACTATATTATTTGTCTCTGTGCCAATGAAAAATAATGCGAAATATCAACTTGATCGTAGATTGCGTGTGGGAAAAAAACGTGTACAGCTACAAACGTGTTTAACAACAGAGTGAGTTGTAAGATGCCATTGTTATCTAATAGATCTAATAGATAGGTAAAAGGGGGAAATGAGGCTTTTCCTTTTTTGGGGCCCTGAATTTTGCGTAATATTACTAATGTTTAATATTTAATGCAAATAAAACCCCACTTATTTAGGCCCCCATAAGTGGGGGCAAGGGCAAGGAGACTTTCAAAGTCTCTCCCTCCCTCCCTCCCCCCACCTTAGCTACGTATCTGGACTGGTAATCACGAGTGATTGGAATTAGGTTGGTGGTGTATCGTGCAGTTTGCAGAGAGCCTGGATAGAAAGATTCGTAACAATAATAAAAAATAAAACAATTAGTCAATGAATTACTAGTAATTTATTATTTTGTTTGTTACCAACAAGGGAAATTAATCCTTCAGTGTTTGCAGATTAGGCCAAATTTCTAAGGGTTTTGTCCCATTAGATAATTGTGAATGCTATTTCTCCTCCACGCATTAAGAGATTGAGTTTATACTGTAAACAATTATTTATTGCACCTAAGTAAACAAATTAACCAATTAGTCATTTAGTATTGGTGGGCCTAATTAAATAATTTTTATATATCCAAATAGGGAAATAGCTAATTCATTATTAATTGATTATTGAGAAAAAAGTATTTTTTATAGTTTGCTTGTGTTAGGACTGTTATAATCCTATACTCTTTAGCGAGAGATTCTTTTTTATCTTATTCTCTTAAGCTATCTATATATATATATATATATATATAAATTTTATTTCGAAAACGGCTCTAACGATTTTCTTTAAAATTTCAAGGCATGTGCGTATTAGTGAGAAAAAAATTCTGAACTCATTGGCCACTTCGGGAAAACTCGAGTTTGACCGTTATATCTGTTTGAAAAATGTCTAATTATCGAAAATTTTATTTTGGTCTGAAGGTTTTATGAATGAAATGGAGAATTTATGAATGAAAGTTTTCCATGACGTAAACGGGAAAAATGCTGCTTACGTCACTAGGCTTACCATAGTACAATGCAAACAAGAACGAGTCAATAGACCTAATTAAACACTTGCGCACCATCTTATTGAAGATTGATTTATTATAGAACTATGGAAGGAAAGTAATAAAATTAAATGTACCGATGTATGATTAGTTATTGCGTTTTAAGAACTTAATAAATTGTTTACACCTAAATTGCGTAGGGCGGTGTAGATACCGTTTACTTTGTTATTTATTTTGCTGGTGATCTCCAGCTGTCTCGTTCTGAGGCCGCATGCAACCAGGTGCTCTCTTCTATGTCAATTGTCAGCTAAGGCCAGTTGGCGCCTAAGCTGGTCTTTTAAGCATTTCGGTGTTACGCCGACCACTTTATTAGCTCTCAAAAAAAAAAGACCGCCTTTGGCATGAGTTTGTCTGAGATTCGTCTCTCATACAGTATACTGCTCTGTCAAGCGTAACTGTCGGACTTAAAGAATTCCCTCTATACAAAGGCCCAACAGAAAATTTGCTGCCGAGGACAGACGCAGACGCGAAAAGAAAATCTTAATCGACCACCGGAGGACAATGGTTATGCTTGCCCTGGATGTGGCAAAATATGTAGGTCACATATGGGGCTGCTTAGCCACGGGAAATACTGCATTTCTCATTAATCTTCGGATTTGATGTCAAGCCTTAATATAATTATTTTTTTGGTTGTAAAATTATGACCATGTATTCATCCTTCAGTGTCTAATGTCCCGTACCAAAACAAAGGAAATGGTGATTACACAGCTGCTCTACTCCTTACTTGCTCATACTGAACAAGATATCTAGCTAGCGGTCAACGAGTTTGCGTACGCTGCAGCCACTTTTGATTCAACTATAAACCTCAGTAAAAATGGGGCTACCGTTAGGGCGTGGTGATGAAAGCCCAGGAGATATCTGAATGGAGGGATGTGTAAAAGCAGGCCATATCCTTCCATGGGCTGTAGCACCAGTAGCAGTAGTATATAACCTTTCTTAGTATAAATTATTTAACCGAGCAAGGCTCGGCCACCTGATATTTGCTTGTTAAATAACAAACTTATACGGAAAATAACACAGCCCAACAAAATTAAATCGCTGTCACTGTATTTTACACTTGAAAAGATGATTATTATGATGGAGCTAACTCATCCTAGTTACTATGAACCAAAAGTGATTTTCATCATTTTGTTCACATTAAACATGTTTAAAAATTTTGGATTACAATCTTCCATACTGTTTAAGCTTTCATAATCTTAAAAAGAAACTCTAGTAGAAACTGTAGGAGTTACTGTCAACAGAAATACTGTACTAGAGGAATAGCTGAATTACTGTGTAAGACGAGTAACAAAACTCTATTTCATTTTATTATTTTCAACTTGAATATAGATCTTTTTTAAAACAAATGGTTAAGAATAAATTATACATGATTATTGTTTTGCTATTGAGAAGTACATAAGAACACTTTATTTTCTATCTTCTTTCTGCATTACAGGTGAAAATAATGGTGATCCTTTTGACAATGATTCTATTGGAAACCTGGGATTAGTACAAAGACTTTATAAGGAGCATCAAGAGTTTTACGACCTAACAATATATATAATTCATGATTCTAATTATATCAGATTTCAATGCTGTGTTCTAACATATTTTCTCATTGCTAGACTTTGTCATTTTTTGTTTACTTTCACTTCTTATCATTTCATGTTTGTAGCTGGAAGTGGCCCCTATGACTTGATATCATCTCTGGACTGTAAAGATGTTGAAGATGGGAACTATGTGAACTTTTCACTGGTTCAAACACCAGGATCACACTTTAGTCTAAATGATCAAACACTCCAACTTATAAACAGTAAGCTGCTATAATCTCGGATTATATAATGTGCTAATATTCGTTACACCAATAGGAAGCGTGGACCTGAAACAATATGAAGTGTACTGTTGGTGCTGAACGACGGAGAGTGGATAAATAGAATGGACAGGTGAATCTAAGAATTCTGTGCACAATGCAGAGATAGAACTGCTCTCCTTGAGTGACAGGAGTGAGCCCAAGGCTGGATGTGATTCTCTAAACATCATTCACCTGACATTACTCCTTTATTGAGTTAACTCCCTTAATTTTACTACCTTATAATATCTTACTATATATTATTCATTTCAATGTCTCTAAATGTCTGTATGTAAATGCATAATTTAGTAAATTACAGAAAGTCATACACAAATAGTGCTTATATTTAAGCCTTTGCTTTAACTTTACAGATACACCATGCTCACACATTTGCACATAATACATGATTGGAAGATATTTAAAAATAAAATATGAAATAAAATGAAATAAAAAATTTAAGACGATTACGAATATATAAAATAATGATGAAAAAAGAGAATTATCTAGATGTCTAAATGTAGTTAATCATTAATCATGTAGAGTTCTAGTGTGGCTAGCAGTGCTTTTTTTTGTGACGGTACGAACAGGTACAGTTTACCGGCACCTTTTACATGTGGGTAAAAATATTATTCTTGTAATTTTACTTTTATTATTAATGTATTATATTAATAATATGTTAAAAATAACTATAAATAAATTATTATCCACACGAAAAGGTCCCGGTAAACTGTACCTGTTCGTACCGTCACAAAAAAAAGC
>JADKLZ010037720.1:0-10516 GCA_021533235.1 Biomphalaria straminea
AAATGACTTTACTATTTTTTTTGTTTGGGCCTAGCACCTCTCCCCCCCCCCCCCGTCTCCCACTTCTCAAACCCTTGTCCCTCTGTTTATAACACCAAACTTCGTTGTTGTTTTTTATATAGTTTCTCATAGTTTTCCATCTAGGTGAGTATAAGGGTCGCGGTGTCTTGGTGGAAGTGGGGGGGGGGGGGGGTTTCAATAGAGAGGCAATGTCCTGAGAGGAAATAGCCATGTCTGTGGAGGCAATAGGCGATATTGTGTGAGAAAATAGGGACAATGTATTGTGAGGAAACGAGCAGTGCTCTTCTAGTGTCTAGAACGCTTGATGTACACTATTAGGCCTCTTGGCGGCGATACATTAAAAGTATTTTATAACGCCTTGATCTTTAAAATAACCGACTCTGAAACTTATAACTAGACAGTGACTAGGTACTGTAAAATAACTGACTCTGAAATTTATAACTAGACAGTGATTAGGTACTGTAAAATAACTGACTCGGAAAATTTATAACTAGACAGTGATTAGGTACTGTAAAATAACTGACTCGGAAATTTATAAGTAGTCAGTGATTAGGTACTTTGCAATAACCGACTCTGAAACTTATAACTAGACAGTGACTACGTACTGTAAAATCTTAGTTGTTACTCACTTCTTTTACGTCATTACCCCCCCCCCTTTAAAAAAAAAAACGTAGACACTGATAAGTTGACTACGTGAATTGTATCCCTTTTGGAAATCTCCTAATTTAATGAAATATATTGTTCTCTAAATGTATTTCTTATTTTTCTTCATGAAAGGAGTGGTCAATCGTGGAGTCAATATATGTGTGAAACAATTATACTGTATCATTTGTACCCCCGTAAACTGAATGAAATTTTAAATATCTTTTATCTTAAAAGTAGTTTTCCTAGTTTTAAAAGAAGAAAACTTCAAGTTTGAAGGTAAAGCAAAATAGTGGACACAAGAATCGTTTATACTTAGTCTTTTTTACTTGTAGATTACGGCCATAGCCCTGAACGAAATATGCCTTTTTTTTTTAAACTAACACTTTCAATTATTGTTTTTTTTTTTAAATGCGCCCCCACTTTTTTTTTTATTTAAGAGCATGGACTTCCCACCAAACGCCTCTCTCTCTCTCTCTCTCTCTCTCTCTCTCTCATTATGCACCATCATATCTCAGGTATTTGACACGTTAGACCTCGGACTCCAAGAGCCTGACTACCAGTGGCTCCCTCTTCTCTGACCAACGCACACACGCACCGTGGCAGCTGGGCACCAAGAAAACAAAAGAGGGGGGGTGTTACTGATATGCTTTTAATGTAGGTCTATTTATTAATATCATAATTTGTTGGTGTCAGACAAAAGGATGACTTGATTGTAACGCGTCATGGACAAACTGAAGATTTGATGAAGGCGATTTGTTCCACTGGGCAGGCTGCTTGGACTTCAAGGATTCTCACGATGTGCTGCTACTCTTCTTCCAGCGTGTCCCCGTCTGGCGTATCGTGCCGCTCTGAACAAGACTGATGCATTTTTTCGTCAGGCTCTAGCCCCTCAAAAACCTGGAGTTGTGCTTTTGCAGCAAAGTTTTTTTTTATTTTTTTTTAATTCATTTTTTAAAGAAATTTTTAGACAAATATTTCCTTAATGCTTTTATTCGATAATGATGGACCATTAACACAAATATCGGATTTATATCCCAATTTTTTTATGATAAAACTGAATAATTTCATTCTCGACAACATTCCTATATTGTTTTATCAAACTTGGAACCATTGTGTACTGTACCACGTATGGCTATACTATTGAGTAATAAATCAGTAACAACATCAAGAATTTCAATCTCACATAATTCGCAAATTACTTTTGGTACTAATCTATCATTGAATGTGTAAGGTTAAAACATTCTTAGTGACAGTTTGAAACCATGTCACTAAACACGTTTTGTGTTAATGTTAAAGTTCATTTTTTTTTGTTTTCAACCATTACATCTAAATCTTGATGCATGATTACAAAAATGAAACAAATATATGATCGTGGGTCTGAATGAATTGTATACCGTAGATAAACATGATTTGTAACATTTGTTCTACAAGATAGATACATACGTGGACCACAGGGGATCGGTCACCTAAGGTCATATCTTCCTAACAGTAGCCGTTGTTGTTAACGTCAACCTTTTGTTTTACAGATTATGCAACATCTTTTTGACACAGATTGTTTGTATACGTCTTTGTCACGAGTTTGAATCCGGTCTTGAGTCGAATGTTTAAATTTCAGGACTGCTCCTGTTAGATTTGCTCGGAGTCAAGTACTGTAAAGTACATTAGAGGCTTTAGGTCACTGAGCTGGACACATGATACCACCACAGGTCGCAAGTTTGAAATCAACTCCCCCCCCCCCCCCCAAATGAATCCCGACTGTAAACAATGTATTCAACGTAACTCGTATTTCACATGTCCTATAAATCTATGTGCAATGAGAAATTGTACTTTTCTTTGATAGACCGACATGGCATTGTTCTAATGAACGTCAGCATAATAAGAATCATGTACGCGAGGTCAGCCTATTGTTTCAAAGAAAAAAGGGAGGGGAGGAGTAAGGCGGGAAAGAGTAGTGGTGCCACCTCCGCTCTTACACCTGTTGTGAGATACCGCCGCATGGCTGCCGTATCCTGTCGATACAGTGCTCCTCTCCTTCCCCCTCTCCCTTTTCAGGCCAGTCCCCCCCCCCCTTTTTTTTTTTTTTTTGTTTGTCAAGAGAGTAGGGCGATCAGTGAGGGGTGTAAACTGATTTGTGAGTCTTGTTTCGATTAGCCCAGTGCTTCCCGACCTCGACCAAGAGCTCACGTTTTGATAGGCCATAGGGGAGTCCCGTTTGTTGGACAGGTTTGGTGACGTGAAATAAGTTTGTTGATAAGGTGCCTCTACGGTTGAGTTTTTTTAAAGTGAAGATTTAATAAGAACAATGAGAACTTTTTTTATAATTGTAAAAGAGAGAGAGAGAAACGATTTCTGTGAACTGTATGCTTGGCATCGCTAGGCTCCACCCCCTTGCATACCACCCCACCGTCTTGGCTGTTTCTCCCTCTTCTCTCTCTCTCTCTCTCTCTCTCGTCTCGTGTATACATGGTGTGGGATTTCCCTCCCCGACTGGCGGGCTGTCAAGTGTCATGGCTTAACAACTGACATGATAGATTGCCCCTGAAGTCAGATCGGGAGGAGGGGGGGTGCACACACAGGAGGATGCTCTCCCCCCCCCCTCAAACTGAACTTTTCTCATCGCAATTTATGTTTTTTTTTTTGTTTCTTGTTTGTTTGTTCATGTTTGAAAGTTTGGGGAGGGGAGTGATTTTGATCCCAGAGTTTTTGCTCTTTTTAATTAGTTTCTTGTTTGTCTGTTGAGGCTGTGGGGGGTGAAACAAAACAAGGTAGGTAACTACAGTCTGAAACTCCTCAGGGCGCTTTCTTCCCAACCTTCCAGAGTTCCCTATCAGTCTATAAAACAAACTTTCAACTCGTTGAAACACTGTTAAAGGCAGATCTAAGAGAGCTCTCACCCCCCTCCCCTCGCGCCAGTGCCTGAGATTTCGAGAGCCGCTATAGCATTTTGTGACCGCCCTCACCCATGCACAGTACCCGTCCCTGGAGGTATACCCCCCCCCCGGTCCCTGGAGTTATACCCCCTATTCCCGGCACCTCCTCTTCCGCTCGTATGAATATAATATTGCAGTGCTTTTTCCGTCGTGGCGCTAGCAAGTCAAAACAATAACCTAACATTCAGCCCCACTCGTTTCACTGGAAATCGTTTTGAAAAAGTGGGTACAGTCAATGTGTAGGCAGCAGCGTCATTTAAACTGTATGGAAAATGTAATCTCCCCCCCCCCCCCCACCCCCCCACGAACTCTTCAATGTTCTGCCGGGGGCCCCCCCCCCCCTTTTTTTGCGGTCTATAGCGCCGCTTCTGGCTCGGTGGATAGTGTTAGTGTCGAGCTGGCGTACGATGGAGGGCGTCAGTTGAATGCGTCGCACTATGCCCTCGGAGCGCTCCTCGCTTAGGATGTTGTCCCGTTGGGATTTTTTTTTTTTAAATTTATTTTGTGTAGTTCGTACAGTTTCATTGGATTACGTCTCCTGTTCTCCGTTGTCTCTTGTGTAAGTGTGTGTATGGGAGGGGGGGGGGCTACTCTAGTGCCCGGCATGTTAACCGTAAGCGGTCACTCGAGGTCAGTTCGGCTTGTGTCATACCTGGAGGTTTTGATTAGCTCGCCAGCTGCACTCGTCTGTTACATGGCCCGCCCTTTACTCGATGCGAACCTTATGAAGAGTTAAGTAGAGCCGCTCTCTGTTTTCACCTAGTTGTATCCGTTTTTCAACCTGGAGATAGCGGCATTTCAGCGCACGATCTTTCCGATTCAAACGTTAGTCATAATTGTGTTACATTGGAGTGCTGTTGTATTCACGGTGAACTTGTAATCAACGCATCTAGATGTACTGCTTACACTATAGCGGTTTTCATTATCATAAATAGCCTACATTTAATGATACATTTATATTGTTGGTAAAAATTCATTTTTTTTTTGTTCTTGTTCGATGATCGGATGCGTGTTCTTGAGATTGTTTTTTTTTTTTTTTTCGTTTTGTTTTTTTTACTAGGGAATAAAACAAATGGATTCGGTAATGCGACCTCAAGCAAATAGATTAGTCTGGAATGCTTAATAAGATCCATCATTTGATTGCCCGCTAATTACGCCACTCGATAGGCGGCTCGTTGTTTTAGTCATTCCCCCTTTCCCCCCTATTGTTGCACACGAGCAAACAAGAGGAAATATTGAGAAGATAAAGGTTTGGGTAATATCCATAGACACCCCCCCCTTCTCCGGGTTTTTTTTTTTGCACTGTCTTCCCCCCCCCCTCACTCCGCCCTCCTACCTTAATTGTGTAACTGCCACTGGGATACGTCCAGCCTAGATGCAGCAGTTCCGTTAGTTCATTTTTAATTACTGGCTAGAGATGTGAGACATCAAGGCGTGGATTGGGGCCGAGATCAAGCACAATGGAAGCTTCCGATTTGCTTCCCTAGCATCGTCAAACTAGTTCTCACCGCGCTCCATTGGATAGATACCAAAACACTTAGATCTAGATCAATTTGTATGTGCAGTTATACTGCTGACCATAAGCAGTACGTAGATCTAGACATACACCGAATGCATGAGAACGGGTAGATTTTCAAAGTTATCGCTTTTAAGATTTATAGATCTAGGTCTTTTTGTGTTTTCGATATTTGTACTATTGGCCGAAGTCTCAATTTTTAGTTTAAAATCGGGCTTTAACTTCATATTTTGTATCCTTAATAATTGTAAATATCTAGATCTAGATATAGATCTGTAAGACTTAGCCGTTTGCTACAGGTTGCAAATATATCTAAAGTCTATATCGGCGTGTGTTTAATCGCTAATTTTCTTCTTATGCTTAGGTGTTGGAAAGTGTAGACACCGAGATCTAAAGTAATTTACTTATATATAGATCTATATACTGACGAATATAATTGTGTTGTATCATGTGGAGTGTATTTCAGTAACGCGAAAAAAACAAGTACGTGTTATGTTTTCTGTGATTCTTGTGGTTCGTTTCACACAAGTAATTCCAACAGTGATTAGAGAGAAATTTTTATAGAAACTTGTGGAGAATTTGTAAGGAGATCCTACGCTTGACAACGTTCAGCAGAGAATCCCTGCGTGCACTTGACCATCGTTTGGTTGGTCAGTGTGCTGCAGTCACCGAGTGTCCGGCCGGTCACATGGTGTTGCCGGGCAGCATGTGCTCGACGTGCAGCACTTTGCTGCTAGATAAGATGACCCCTGCCCTGCCCGTATGCCCGTGTCTTCTGCCGGAACCATGTACTATTGGATGTGTGCTAGACCTTTTACCAGTGAGTACCTTACGCATAGACCAATTAGATTATAGATCTAGAGTTTTAAATGACACTTCCTTAATCTGTTATCAAACGTTTAGAGATCTAAATCAAGGTGATGCCACTGGGCTTGAACCAATATGATTTTTTATTCATTTATTTAAGAAGACCTACATAAGGTCTAGATCTGATTTTCGGAAGGCGCTTTGGGGGTTCTCCCTTAAAGCAACAGCTAAATCAACAGCTAACACAATTTGTCACCCCTAGTCAATGTTTGACCCACCCAAAACATTCAGACGGCATATCAATGTTTGTATTGATAGAATTACACCAGACAACAAGCTACCTTAATAATATGCATACTAGACCTACCTACTTTTAAGCATTTAGATCTAATTGATATTTTGATTTCCAAGAGAATTTTGTATTTTACTGGTATCTAAAATTGAAAGTTTACCACCTAGATCTAGGGTTAGATAATTGGAAAGACTGAACTAAATGTTAGGTAAATGAAGTTCTAGATCCATTCTAGATTTTTGAAATATTCAAATAAGTCAACGTCTGAATCTAGATCTAGGTTTAAATCTAAAAAAAATAAACGCATCTAATAGACATGATTTTAAAAAAATGTCACATATTTCTATGAGTCAACGTAATATCCATGTTGAAACAAAAAAAAAAAAGAAATCTTGAGAATTCATTTTTTTTTTTTTAAATTAATAACAGATGTACAATTAAATTTATTTAATCTCTTGAAAGAGATTATTCTATTGGGCCGACATCAATTGTCTAGATTATATAGCGAGAATATGTGTATGTTAGGATATAACTAGAGTGTGTGTATGTTAGGATATAACTAGAGTGTGTGTATGTTAGGATATGATCTAATTTGTAAAAGCTAGAAATAGGAACATAGGAATGTCCTTCTGTTGTACAGAATCCACTAATTCCCCTAAACATAATAACATAGACTGGTTTCTATAAATGTTTTTTCTTGTGTTTTAAAGTGTGAGTGCACAGTGTAGACAACAATAACGGCTAGGTGTGTGTGTGGGGGGGGGTGTCAATTAATTTTTAGTGAATACACACATATATCAGTGCTCTTTGAAAGGGGGGGGGGAGTCAATCTTTATTCCTTATCATATCTATTTTCTTTAGTTTTAAAATCATACCCATTTTAATACATATGTCGTACTTTTTGTCAGCGGAATTGAAGTACAAAGATGTCGAAGAGATTTTCTGTCTTTTAGATGGAAATAATGTCTTCCTACTTTTGATAAGACTCGTTTTACGACTTTTGTTCTTAGTAGATCTCTTTAGGAAAGAAAAAAATTAATAGTATTCAAAACTTGAAGCGTTTTTTTTTTTTGTGTGTGTGTGTGTGTGTGTGTACGAACTATAAACTATTTAAAAATCTATCCTCACCAAAACTCAACAAAAAAAACGGAGACAAAAATGTCTAATTGAATTGTCTAAGTTCTCATGTTCCGGGTAAAGAAAGAACTCGAGAGGAAACCAGAGAAAAAGAGAAGGACACATTTCATTCGACATTTGTCTCAAGTCGCATGATTCCAATTTCTTTGGTTCGTTTTTATAGCATTGTTATTTACAATACAGATTAATTGATACTTGATAGTATTGTTGACAAAACAAAATATAAAAAAATGAACAAGTTTTTCTAAGTTACTTCAGACACATTCCCCCCCCCCCCCCCCATTATTCCTATTATTATTTCACTTTCAATGCCTTTTAGTTTTCAATAATGGAATTGACACTTGATAGAATTATTAACAAAAGAAATTATAAAAATTATTAAGTTTTTTCTAAGTAATTTCACACATATTGCTGCTCCCCCCTCTCCCAAATTATTAGACTTTCGATGCCTTACATTTTGTCAGTAATGAAATGTGTTTATTGAGTCAGCCGTGTCCTGTCTCTTGATGTGAAATTAAAACAAATTGTTAGAATAAGACGACACTTATTAAAATTTATTTTGATGTAAATATTTTATTTCCTATCTACATCAGACGAAATCTGACTCCGCCTAGTATCACTGCCACACAACATTGAGAACTGACGCCAGGTTGTTTTTTTAATTGAATGAAATGTAGATACCTAGAGCTACTTAAGATCTGGGTGCTAAAATCATTTCATATTTCTTTCCAATTATACCCTTTTTAATTAAAAAAGAAAAGATTTAAATCTAGATTTTGTAAATTAGACATTTAATCAACTTAAAAACAAATCTTTTTGTACAGACGGGATACATCATATCTATGTCTTTGTATAGATAGGATACATCGTATCTATGTCAGCGTATTAAGTGCTGCAGTTTTCGTATAGCTTGTAGAATTGATTTCTAGATTGGTTAATTTGTTAAAAGACGAACATAGTTTTGTATGACCGTAACTAATAGGCTTAGATATAACATTTCAAATAGTCTACCTACGATTTCCCTACATATTGTTTTTCAAATGGTCTCCCGACTTTGTTTTTTCTTTACTCCAGGCAGTTTGATCCCGGTATGGTACCAAGTAATGAAAGCAAAAATATGAGAAGTTTTCTGTAGACTCAAAAAATAACGGTAATACGTCATAAAAAAAATATATTGACGTCATAACAAGTACCAAGGGTGTGGGGGGGGGGGTATTGTTCGCTTATTCTTTACTCTCTCCTCCTTTATAGAGTCAGTGAAATGGTAGGAAACTTATTGGAGCTCAAGCAACTTGGACGCAGTGAGAAAATAACAAAACTTTGTGAAACGTCGAAAGGCAGATGTAGTCGATAAATAAAACATTGGATTCCTGTAGTTTAATGTGCTCTACTGTAGTTGTGACACGCAGTTTTCAAACTCAGATCAAGACACAGTTTTCTTTTCATGTGATCTTCAAACGTTGTATTCGATACCAGCAAATCTGGAAGTTAAGCATCGTAAAATCTATTTAAAATTAAAACATTTTGATCCTGAACCTTGTACATTAGAAGTCTCGCTTAATATGTTGGTAATAGCATAGTAGTTTTATTTAATCTTATAATTTCGTATTAAGAAATAGTATATTTTTATACATATAAACTCATTCACATGCTTGTTATATTTTATTGTTATTAGCAGATACATAGTATTTATTTTATATATGTTAGTAAAATTTAATTACATGATAATATAGGCTAAATGAGTGATTTAGCTGGAAGTCATTAATATCTCAACAATAGTAAAATTAATTTTTTTTATACTGGCACATAAATAGTCACGTTATTTGACAATTCACAAGGAAAATCACAGTTACTTTTTAAAATGTAACTAGCAACTCTTCATTTTTTGTTTTGATTCCGAGTTTTCGTGTTGATGTATCACTTATATTCATTGCAAATTGTTTTCGCATTTGTGTAAAATATGCTGGTAAAAACTTCTGTAACTCATCAATACAGACTAGATTGAATCTTCAAATAACTGCTGGCAACCTTTCACAACAAAATAACAATACTATATAGTTGCAGATAGTTTACAACACTGCTGACTATAGATCTAGAGTAATCTAGACTTTTCGCCATTGGGGCAAATCTAGCGAAGACTTGTATCTTGAACTTGTACCGTTAGGGCAGATCTAGCGAAGACTTGTATCTTGACCTTGTGCCATTAGGGCAGATCTAGCGAAGACTTGTATCTTGAACTTGTGCCATTGGGGCAGATCTAGCGAAGACTTGTATCTTGAACTTGTGCCATTGGGGCAGATCTAGCGAAGACTTGTATCTTGAACTTGTGCCATTAGGGCAGATCTAGCAAGCACTATGTATCTAGTCTTTATGCCATTGGGGCAGATGAGCGAAGACTTGTATCTTGACCTTGTGCCATTGGTGCAGATTTAGCGAAGACTTGTATCTTGACTTTCTGCCATTGGGGCAGATCTAGCGAAGACTTGTATCTTGACCTTGTGCCATTGGTGCAGATCTAGCGAAGACTTGTACCTTGACCTTGTGCCATTGGTGCAGATTTAGCGAAGACTACGTGTTTTAACTTTATGCCATTAGGGCAGATGTAGCGAGGACTAAATGTTTTGTTTTTATGCCATTGGTATAGAAATGTTCTAGATAATTATTTGATTATGAAGCATATGTTCACTAGCGAATAGAAAAAGTTATAAATGGACAACAGAATTTTGAAGGCGTATATAGAAATAAATAATAAATAGAATTTTAAGATGGACTCGGGGCTCGATATTTTTTTAATGTCGTATTATGGAAATATAAAGCAAGCTTTTTGATAACCGAAACAGTTTCTTAATAGAACTGTCTTGCATCTCAATAGAATTGTCTTGCATCTCAGTAGAATTGTCTTGCATCTCAATAGAAATGTCTTGTATCTCAATAGAATTGTCTTGCATCTCAATAGAAATGTCTTGCATCTCAATAGAAATGTCTTGCATCTCAATAGAATTGTCTTGCATCTCAATAGAAATGTCTTGTATCTCAATAGAATTGTCTTGCATCTCAGTAGAATTGTCTTGCATCTCAATAGAACTGTCTTGCATCTCAGTAGAATTGTCTTGCATCTCAATAGAATTGTCTTGCATCTCAGTAGAATTGTCTTGCATCTCAGTAGAA
>JADKLZ010037721.1:0-10601 GCA_021533235.1 Biomphalaria straminea
AAATGACTTTACTATTTTTTTTGTTTGGGCCTAGCACCTCTCCCCCCCCCCCCCCGTCTCCCACTTCTCAAACCCTTGTCCCTCTGTTTATAACACCAAACTTCGTTGTTGTTTTTTATATAGTTTCTCATAGTTTTCCATCTAGGTGAGTATAAGGGTCGCGGTGTCTTGGTGGAAGTGGGGGGGGGGGGGGGTTTCAATAGAGAGGCAATGTCCTGAGAGGAAATAGCCATGTCTGTGGAGGCAATAGGCGATATTGTGTGAGAAAATAGGGACAATGTATTGTGAGGAAACGAGCAGTGCTCTTCTAGTGTCTAGAACGCTTGATGTACACTATTAGGCCTCTTGGCGGCGATACATTAAAAGTATTTTATAACGCCTTGATCTTTAAAATAACCGACTCTGAAACTTATAACTAGACAGTGACTAGGTACTGTAAAATAACTGACTCTGAAATTTATAACTAGACAGTGATTAGGTACTGTAAAATAACTGACTCGGAAAATTTATAACTAGACAGTGATTAGGTACTGTAAAATAACTGACTCGGAAATTTATAAGTAGTCAGTGATTAGGTACTTTGCAATAACCGACTCTGAAACTTATAACTAGACAGTGACTACGTACTGTAAAATCTTAGTTGTTACTCACTTCTTTTACGTCATTACCCCCCCCCCTTTAAAAAAAAAAACGTAGACACTGATAAGTTGACTACGTGAATTGTATCCCTTTTGGAAATCTCCTAATTTAATGAAATATATTGTTCTCTAAATGTATTTCTTATTTTTCTTCATGAAAGGAGTGGTCAATCGTGGAGTCAATATATGTGTGAAACAATTATACTGTATCATTTGTACCCCCGTAAACTGAATGAAATTTTAAATATCTTTTATCTTAAAAGTAGTTTTCCTAGTTTTAAAAGAAGAAAACTTCAAGTTTGAAGGTAAAGCAAAATAGTGGACACAAGAATCGTTTATACTTAGTCTTTTTTACTTGTAGATTACGGCCATAGCCCTGAACGAAATATGCCTTTTTTTTTTTAAACTAACACTTTCAATTATTGTTTTTTTTTTTAAATGCGCCCCCACTTTTTTTTTTATTTAAGAGCATGGACTTCCCACCAAACGCCTCTCTCTCTCTCTCTCTCTCTCTCTCTCTCTCATTATGCACCATCATATCTCAGGTATTTGACACGTTAGACCTCGGACTCCAAGAGCCTGACTACCAGTGGCTCCCTCTTCTCTGACCAACGCACACACGCACCGTGGCAGCTGGGCACCAAGAAAACAAAAGAGGGGGGGGTGTTACTGATATGCTTTTAATGTAGGTCTATTTATTAATATCATAATTTGTTGGTGTCAGACAAAAGGATGACTTGATTGTAACGCGTCATGGACAAACTGAAGATTTGATGAAGGCGATTTGTTCCACTGGGCAGGCTGCTTGGACTTCAAGGATTCTCACGATGTGCTGCTACTCTTCTTCCAGCGTGTCCCCGTCTGGCGTATCGTGCCGCTCTGAACAAGACTGATGCATTTTTTCGTCAGGCTCTAGCCCCTCAAAAACCTGGAGTTGTGCTTTTGCAGCAAAGTTTTTTTTTATTTTTTTTTAATTCATTTTTTAAAGAAATTTTTAGACAAATATTTCCTTAATGCTTTTATTCGATAATGATGGACCATTAACACAAATATCGGATTTATATCCCAATTTTTTTATGATAAAACTGAATAATTTCATTCTCGACAACATTCCTATATTGTTTTATCAAACTTGGAACCATTGTGTACTGTACCACGTATGGCTATACTATTGAGTAATAAATCAGTAACAACATCAAGAATTTCAATCTCACATAATTCGCAAATTACTTTTGGTACTAATCTATCATTGAATGTGTAAGGTTAAAACATTCTTAGTGACAGTTTGAAACCATGTCACTAAACACGTTTTGTGTTAATGTTAAAGTTCATTTTTTTTTGTTTTCAACCATTACATCTAAATCTTGATGCATGATTACAAAAATGAAACAAATATATGATCGTGGGTCTGAATGAATTGTATACCGTAGATAAACATGATTTGTAACATTTGTTCTACAAGATAGATACATACGTGGACCACAGGGGATCGGTCACCTAAGGTCATATCTTCCTAACAGTAGCCGTTGTTGTTAACGTCAACCTTTTGTTTTACAGATTATGCAACATCTTTTTGACACAGATTGTTTGTATACGTCTTTGTCACGAGTTTGAATCCGGTCTTGAGTCGAATGTTTAAATTTCAGGACTGCTCCTGTTAGATTTGCTCGGAGTCAAGTACTGTAAAGTACATTAGAGGCTTTAGGTCACTGAGCTGGACACATGATACCACCACAGGTCGCAAGTTTGAAATCAACTCCCCCCCCCCCCCCCAAATGAATCCCGACTGTAAACAATGTATTCAACGTAACTCGTATTTCACATGTCCTATAAATCTATGTGCAATGAGAAATTGTACTTTTCTTTGATAGACCGACATGGCATTGTTCTAATGAACGTCAGCATAATAAGAATCATGTACGCGAGGTCAGCCTATTGTTTCAAAGAAAAAAGGGAGGGGAGGAGTAAGGCGGGAAAGAGTAGTGGTGCCACCTCCGCTCTTACACCTGTTGTGAGATACCGCCGCATGGCTGCCGTATCCTGTCGATACAGTGCTCCTCTCCTTCCCCCTCTCCCTTTTCAGGCCAGTCCCCCCCCCCGGGGTTTTTTTTTTTTTGTTTGTCAAGAGAGTAGGGCGATCAGTGAGGGGTGTAAACTGATTTGTGAGTCTTGTTTCGATTAGCCCAGTGCTTCCCGACCTCGACCAAGAGCTCACGTTTTGATAGGCCATAGGGGAGTCCCGTTTGTTGGACAGGTTTGGTGACGTGAAATAAGTTTGTTGATAAGGTGCCTCTACGGTTGAGTTTTTTTAAAGTGAAGATTTAATAAGAACAATGAGAACTTTTTTTATAATTGTAAAAGAGAGAGAGAGAAACGATTTCTGTGAACTGTATGCTTGGCATCGCTAGGCTCCACCCCCTTGCATACCACCCCACCGTCTTGGCTGTTTCTCCCTCTTCTCTCTCTCTCTCTCTCTCTCTCTCGTCTCGTGTATACATGGTGTGGGATTTCCCTCCCCGACTGGCGGGCTGTCAAGTGTCATGGCTTAACAACTGACATGATAGATTGCCCCTGAAGTCAGATCGGGAGGAGGGGGGGTGCACACACAGGAGGATGCTCTCCCCCCCCCCTCAAACTGAACTTTTCTCATCGCAATTTATGTTTTTTTTTTGTTTCTTGTTTGTTTGTTCATGTTTGAAAGTTTGGGGAGGGGAGTGATTTTGATCCCAGAGTTTTTGCTCTTTTTAATTAGTTTCTTGTTTGTCTGTTGAGGCTGTGGGGGTGAAACAAAACAAGGTAGGTAACTACAGTCTGAAACTCCTCAGGGCGCTTTCTTCCCAACCTTCCAGAGTTCCCTATCAGTCTATAAAACAAACTTTCAACTCGTTGAAACACTGTTAAAGGCAGATCTAAGAGAGCTCTCACCCCCCTCCCCTCGCGCCAGTGCCTGAGATTTCGAGAGCCGCTATAGCATTTTGTGACCGCCCTCACCCATGCACAGTACCCGTCCCTGGAGGTATACCCCCCCCCGGTCCCTGGAGTTATACCCCCTATTCCCGGCACCTCCTCTTCCGCTCGTATGAATATAATATTGCAGTGCTTTTTCCGTCGTGGCGCTAGCAAGTCAAAACAATAACCTAACATTCAGCCCCACTCGTTTCACTGGAAATCGTTTTGAAAAAGTGGGTACAGTCAATGTGTAGGCAGCAGCGTCATTTAAACTGTATGGAAAATGTAATCTCCCCCCCCCCCCCCACCCCCCCACGAACTCTTCAATGTTCTGCCGGGGGCCCCCCCCCCCCTTTTTTTGCGGTCTATAGCGCCGCTTCTGGCTCGGTGGATAGTGTTAGTGTCGAGCTGGCGTACGATGGAGGGCGTCAGTTGAATGCGTCGCACTATGCCCTCGGAGCGCTCCTCGCTTAGGATGTTGTCCCGTTGGGATTTTTTTTTTTTAAATTTATTTTGTGTAGTTCGTACAGTTTCATTGGATTACGTCTCCTGTTCTCCGTTGTCTCTTGTGTAAGTGTGTGTATGGGAGGGGGGGGGCTACTCTAGTGCCCGGCATGTTAACCGTAAGCGGTCACTCGAGGTCAGTTCGGCTTGTGTCATACCTGGAGGTTTTGATTAGCTCGCCAGCTGCACTCGTCTGTTACATGGCCCGCCCTTTACTCGATGCGAACCTTATGAAGAGTTAAGTAGAGCCGCTCTCTGTTTTCACCTAGTTGTATCCGTTTTTCAACCTGGAGATAGCGGCATTTCAGCGCACGATCTTTCCGATTCAAACGTTAGTCATAATTGTGTTACATTGGAGTGCTGTTGTATTCACGGTGAACTTGTAATCAACGCATCTAGATGTACTGCTTACACTATAGCGGTTTTCATTATCATAAATAGCCTACATTTAATGATACATTTATATTGTTGGTAAAAATTCATTTTTTTTTTGTTCTTGTTCGATGATCGGATGCGTGTTCTTGAGATTGTTTTTTTTTTTTTTTTCGTTTTGTTTTTTTTACTAGGGAATAAAACAAATGGATTCGGTAATGCGACCTCAAGCAAATAGATTAGTCTGGAATGCTTAATAAGATCCATCATTTGATTGCCCGCTAATTACGCCACTCGATAGGCGGCTCGTTGTTTTAGTCATTCCCCCTTTCCCCCCTATTGTTGCACACGAGCAAACAAGAGGAAATATTGAGAAGATAAAGGTTTGGGTAATATCCATAGACACCCCCCCCTTCTCCGGGTTTTTTTTTTTGCACTGTCTTCCCCCCCCCCTCACTCCGCCCTCCTACCTTAATTGTGTAACTGCCACTGGGATACGTCCAGCCTAGATGCAGCAGTTCCGTTAGTTCATTTTTAATTACTGGCTAGAGATGTGAGACATCAAGGCGTGGATTGGGGCCGAGATCAAGCACAATGGAAGCTTCCGATTTGCTTCCCTAGCATCGTCAAACTAGTTCTCACCGCGCTCCATTGGATAGATACCAAAACACTTAGATCTAGATCAATTTGTATGTGCAGTTATACTGCTGACCATAAGCAGTACGTAGATCTAGACATACACCGAATGCATGAGAACGGGTAGATTTTCAAAGTTATCGCTTTTAAGATTTATAGATCTAGGTCTTTTTGTGTTTTCGATATTTGTACTATTGGCCGAAGTCTCAATTTTTAGTTTAAAATCGGGCTTTAACTTCATATTTTGTATCCTTAATAATTGTAAATATCTAGATCTAGATATAGATCTGTAAGACTTAGCCGTTTGCTACAGGTTGCAAATATATCTAAAGTCTATATCGGCGTGTGTTTAATCGCTAATTTTCTTCTTATGCTTAGGTGTTGGAAAGTGTAGACACCGAGATCTAAAGTAATTTACTTATATATAGATCTATATACTGACGAATATAATTGTGTTGTATCATGTGGAGTGTATTTCAGTAACGCGAAAAAAACAAGTACGTGTTATGTTTTCTGTGATTCTTGTGGTTCGTTTCACACAAGTAATTCCAACAGTGATTAGAGAGAAATTTTTATAGAAACTTGTGGAGAATTTGTAAGGAGATCCTACGCTTGACAACGTTCAGCAGAGAATCCCTGCGTGCACTTGACCATCGTTTGGTTGGTCAGTGTGCTGCAGTCACCGAGTGTCCGGCCGGTCACATGGTGTTGCCGGGCAGCATGTGCTCGACGTGCAGCACTTTGCTGCTAGATAAGATGACCCCTGCCCTGCCCGTATGCCCGTGTCTTCTGCCGGAACCATGTACTATTGGATGTGTGCTAGACCTTTTACCAGTGAGTACCTTACGCATAGACCAATTAGATTATAGATCTAGAGTTTTAAATGACACTTCCTTAATCTGTTATCAAACGTTTAGAGATCTAAATCAAGGTGATGCCACTGGGCTTGAACCAATATGATTTTTTATTCATTTATTTAAGAAGACCTACATAAGGTCTAGATCTGATTTTCGGAAGGCGCTTTGGGGGTTCTCCCTTAAAGCAACAGCTAAATCAACAGCTAACACAATTTGTCACCCCTAGTCAATGTTTGACCCACCCAAAACATTCAGACGGCATATCAATGTTTGTATTGATAGAATTACACCAGACAACAAGCTACCTTAATAATATGCATACTAGACCTACCTACTTTTAAGCATTTAGATCTAATTGATATTTTGATTTCCAAGAGAATTTTGTATTTTACTGGTATCTAAAATTGAAAGTTTACCACCTAGATCTAGGGTTAGATAATTGGAAAGACTGAACTAAATGTTAGGTAAATGAAGTTCTAGATCCATTCTAGATTTTTGAAATATTCAAATAAGTCAACGTCTGAATCTAGATCTAGGTTTAAATCTAAAAAAAATAAACGCATCTAATAGACATGATTTTAAAAAAATGTCACATATTTCTATGAGTCAACGTAATATCCATGTTGAAACAAAAAAAAAAAAGAAATCTTGAGAATTCATTTTTTTTTTTTAAATTAATAACAGATGTACAATTAAATTTATTTAATCTCTTGAAAGAGATTATTCTATTGGGCCGACATCAATTGTCTAGATTATATAGCGAGAATATGTGTATGTTAGGATATAACTAGAGTGTGTGTATGTTAGGATATAACTAGAGTGTGTGTATGTTAGGATATGATCTAATTTGTAAAAGCTAGAAATAGGAACATAGGAATGTCCTTCTGTTGTACAGAATCCACTAATTCCCCTAAACATAATAACATAGACTGGTTTCTATAAATGTTTTTTCTTGTGTTTTAAAGTGTGAGTGCACAGTGTAGACAACAATAACGGCTAGGTGTGTGTGTGGGGGGGGGTGTCAATTAATTTTTAGTGAATACACACATATATCAGTGCTCTTTGAAAGGGGGGGGGGAGTCAATCTTTATTCCTTATCATATCTATTTTCTTTAGTTTTAAAATCATACCCATTTTAATACATATGTCGTACTTTTTGTCAGCGGAATTGAAGTACAAAGATGTCGAAGAGATTTTCTGTCTTTTAGATGGAAATAATGTCTTCCTACTTTTGATAAGACTCGTTTTACGACTTTTGTTCTTAGTAGATCTCTTTAGGAAAGAAAAAAATTAATAGTATTCAAAACTTGAAGCGTTTTTTTTTTTGTGTGTGTGTGTGTGTGTGTGTACGAACTATAAACTATTTAAAAATCTATCCTCACCAAAACTCAACAAAAAAAACGGAGACAAAAATGTCTAATTGAATTGTCTAAGTTCTCATGTTCCGGGTAAAGAAAGAACTCGAGAGGAAACCAGAGAAAAAGAGAAGGACACATTTCATTCGACATTTGTCTCAAGTCGCATGATTCCAATTTCTTTGGTTCGTTTTTATAGCATTGTTATTTACAATACAGATTAATTGATACTTGATAGTATTGTTGACAAAACAAAATATAAAAAAATGAACAAGTTTTTCTAAGTTACTTCAGACACATTCCCCCCCCCCCCCCCCATTATTCCTATTATTATTTCACTTTCAATGCCTTTTAGTTTTCAATAATGGAATTGACACTTGATAGAATTATTAACAAAAGAAATTATAAAAATTATTAAGTTTTTTCTAAGTAATTTCACACATATTGCTGCTCCCCCCTCTCCCAAATTATTAGACTTTCGATGCCTTACATTTTGTCAGTAATGAAATGTGTTTATTGAGTCAGCCGTGTCCTGTCTCTTGATGTGAAATTAAAACAAATTGTTAGAATAAGACGACACTTATTAAAATTTATTTTGATGTAAATATTTTATTTCCTATCTACATCAGACGAAATCTGACTCCGCCTAGTATCACTGCCACACAACATTGAGAACTGACGCCAGGTTGTTTTTTTAATTGAATGAAATGTAGATACCTAGAGCTACTTAAGATCTGGGTGCTAAAATCATTTCATATTTCTTTCCAATTATACCCTTTTTAATTAAAAAAGAAAAGATTTAAATCTAGATTTTGTAAATTAGACATTTAATCAACTTAAAAACAAATCTTTTTGTACAGACGGGATACATCATATCTATGTCTTTGTATAGATAGGATACATCGTATCTATGTCAGCGTATTAAGTGCTGCAGTTTTCGTATAGCTTGTAGAATTGATTTCTAGATTGGTTAATTTGTTAAAAGACGAACATAGTTTTGTATGACCGTAACTAATAGGCTTAGATATAACATTTCAAATAGTCTACCTACGATTTCCCTACATATTGTTTTTCAAATGGTCTCCCGACTTTGTTTTTTCTTTACTCCAGGCAGTTTGATCCCGGTATGGTACCAAGTAATGAAAGCAAAAATATGAGAAGTTTTCTGTAGACTCAAAAAATAACGGTAATACGTCATAAAAAAAATATATTGACGTCATAACAAGTACCAAGGGTGTGGGGGGGGGGGTATTGTTCGCTTATTCTTTACTCTCTCCTCCTTTATAGAGTCAGTGAAATGGTAGGAAACTTATTGGAGCTCAAGCAACTTGGACGCAGTGAGAAAATAACAAAACTTTGTGAAACGTCGAAAGGCAGATGTAGTCGATAAATAAAACATTGGATTCCTGTAGTTTAATGTGCTCTACTGTAGTTGTGACACGCAGTTTTCAAACTCAGATCAAGACACAGTTTTCTTTTCATGTGATCTTCAAACGTTGTATTCGATACCAGCAAATCTGGAAGTTAAGCATCGTAAAATCTATTTAAAATTAAAACATTTTGATCCTGAACCTTGTACATTAGAAGTCTCGCTTAATATGTTGGTAATAGCATAGTAGTTTTATTTAATCTTATAATTTCGTATTAAGAAATAGTATATTTTTATACATATAAACTCATTCACATGCTTGTTATATTTTATTGTTATTAGCAGATACATAGTATTTATTTTATATATGTTAGTAAAATTTAATTACATGATAATATAGGCTAAATGAGTGATTTAGCTGGAAGTCATTAATATCTCAACAATAGTAAAATTAATTTTTTTTATACTGGCACATAAATAGTCACGTTATTTGACAATTCACAAGGAAAATCACAGTTACTTTTTAAAATGTAACTAGCAACTCTTCATTTTTTGTTTTGATTCCGAGTTTTCGTGTTGATGTATCACTTATATTCATTGCAAATTGTTTTCGCATTTGTGTAAAATATGCTGGTAAAAACTTCTGTAACTCATCAATACAGACTAGATTGAATCTTCAAATAACTGCTGGCAACCTTTCACAACAAAATAACAATACTATATAGTTGCAGATAGTTTACAACACTGCTGACTATAGATCTAGAGTAATCTAGACTTTTCGCCATTGGGGCAAATCTAGCGAAGACTTGTATCTTGAACTTGTACCGTTAGGGCAGATCTAGCGAAGACTTGTATCTTGACCTTGTGCCATTAGGGCAGATCTAGCGAAGACTTGTATCTTGAACTTGTGCCATTGGGGCAGATCTAGCGAAGACTTGTATCTTGAACTTGTGCCATTGGGGCAGATCTAGCGAAGACTTGTATCTTGAACTTGTGCCATTAGGGCAGATCTAGCAAGCACTACGTATCTAGTCTTTATGCCATTGGGGCAGATGAGCGAAGACTTGTATCTTGAACTTGTGCCATTAGGGCAGATCTAGCAAGCACTATGTATCTAGTCTTTATGCCATTGGGGCAGATGAGCGAAGACTTGTATCTTGACCTTGTGCCATTGGTGCAGATTTAGCGAAGACTTGTATCTTGACTTTCTGCCATTGGGGCAGATCTAGCGAAGACTTGTATCTTGACCTTGTGCCATTGGTGCAGATCTAGCGAAGACTTGTACCTTGACCTTGTGCCATTGGTGCAGATTTAGCGAAGACTACGTGTTTTAACTTTATGCCATTAGGGCAGATGTAGCGAGGACTAAATGTTTTGTTTTTATGCCATTGGTATAGAAATGTTCTAGATAATTATTTGATTATGAAGCATATGTTCACTAGCGAATAGAAAAAGTTATAAATGGACAACAGAATTTTGAAGGCGTATATAGAAATAAATAATAAATAGAATTTTAAGATGGACTCGGGGCTCGATATTTTTTTAATGTCGTATTATGGAAATATAAAGCAAGCTTTTTGATAACCGAAACAGTTTCTTAATAGAACTGTCTTGCATCTCAATAGAATTGTCTTGCATCTCAGTAGAATTGTCTTGCATCTCAATAGAAATGTCTTGTATCTCAATAGAATTGTCTTGCATCTCAATAGAAATGTCTTGCATCTCAATAGAAATGTCTTGCATCTCAATAGAATTGTCTTGCATCTCAATAGAAATGTCTTGTATCTCAATAGAATTGTCTTGCATCTCAGTAGAATTGTCTTGCATCTCAATAGAACTGTCTTGCATCTCAGTAGAATTGTCTTGCATCTCAATAGAATTGTCTTGCATCTCAGTAGAATTGTCTTGCATCTCAGTAGAA
>JADKLZ010037722.1:0-11234 GCA_021533235.1 Biomphalaria straminea
CGCGCCATCCTGTCGATTTAACATCCCTATAATTATTTGTCTGTTAATTATATAAGCTATTGCTTTAAAAGAAATCAAACACATTTTTAACAAAATATAGTCATTTATAACGCTGTTAACCATAAAGCTGTAAGGGAAATAAGTCTTTGGCATATGGTTGAACACAATCTGCAATTACAAACACAATAGCACACTACAGACTGAAAAGATAAAATATAATTTTTAAAAAGTCGAAGAATAAAACTCCACTTGTCTCTCTAACCTTGCTAATGCTTTTTTTTTTCCACCACAATTGTTCACAAATACTCGTATTAAAGGTCTTTTGCAAGTCAATGGATTTTTTTTATCTAATGAATTATACAGAAAGCTATCTCTTTGACTATTAAATACATAAATAATTCGAGTTTTAAATATGGTTCTAATTTTTCGCATTATAAAATAAGTAAAGCCAATGCGTTAAAAAAATGATTAATGGAGCTAAAAATAGATTACTTGTTGTGTGTTGTTGCCCGTTTGACCTATTTACTTTGAGAAATAATATATAGATTATTATATGTGAGTAAATTATTAGCTGGCATAGACAGTGTGATTTCCTATGTGGATGATTTTTGTATTTTATTTTAAAATAAAAATTAATTTTAAATTAAAATTTAAATTTAGAAGATAATATTTCAGTGAACTATAACGGCAAACTAGAGTTTTCTCTGTTCGGCCAATTCGCTAGTAATTCTTTTCCCATAGATCTACATCAATTGTCAAATTTCTAGGAAAAATATAAGAGCCGTTTTCGAGATCCGTTTCCAAGTTTTTCCCAGTTCCCATGAATTTGCAAGCTGAATAGAAGATATGTAAAAATTAAAATAAATGTTGTGCTTCTGTGACTATAGCCTCCAATAAAACACAAGCAAAACGTCTCCAGACTACTGGTTGACGAAGGTGTTGGTACAACATGGTCACTCATCTGACAGGCAGGCCACTAGTTTGGCTTGTGCGATAGTTCCAATAATTTATTTCAAAATCTCAAACCATAATTTTATTAAGGGAAGAATTCTTTAGGTTCGACAACTATCAACTAATGCTGTTGCCTATTCACAAAAACCATGACCTAGTTTACAACTTTCAATAGAATTGTGCGTTTGAAAAAAAAAGAGACTAAACTGCAGTTGGATACTGTAATTGTCAAATAAATATACTTGTATATATATATATAGACACACACAGAGAGAGAGAGAGAGAGAGAGAGAGAGAGACTCTAATGCCCCCAGACCAGACATCTTGAAGAAGTAATTATTAAGCATATCTCAGTTTCAAAAAATAATTTGTCAATTAATACAGACATTATTAAGTCTACCATTCAAAAAATAAATTGTCAATTAATGCAGACATTATTAAGTCCACCATTCAAAAAATAAATAAATGTCCGTAAGAGCTCTTTCGTGCATGTTCTCTAGTTGTGTTTCTCCTCATTTTCTGCGCATCTGAAGATGTTAATTTTCTGCGGACTAGCCGAGGTAAACACCGGCAGTAATTTCACTGGTCCGATGGCAAAGTGCGTGAGGCGAACCCCAGAAAAGTTCGTTATTGTTGGTTAGGTGGGGGGGAAGGGGAGCATGGCTATGGAGACTATAAAGAGGGTGGGGGGTAGGATGGTGTCTGAAGAAAGGGCGGGTGGGTAAAAAAAAAAAGTAAGATGAGAAGAGTAAAGAGGATTTTCTTCTCTCTCCCTCTCTCCACACGACTATTCCTTTTTGCACATAGAAATCTTTTTGGTTTATCACCGGCCCTTTGATGTCCTGAGCAAGGCAGAACTTGAAAGAGATTTTTGGAGTCGAGGCTCGGCGACGTGTTCAGAATTGACTGAGTTGATGTGCGAGGCCCAGGCGAGAGCGTGTAATGTTTTGAGTGTGTGTGTGGGCGGGAGGGGGAGTGCAGAGAGTGGCTGGGTGTCTGCCTGTGTTTATGGATATACTTAATGTTGATCTATTTCTAGTATTGTTTCCAACTGATACTGATCAATATTGCGTGTATATGCAATTTTTTGACAAATCTTTTTTTTTTAAAGATAAATCAATCTTTTACTTTACACAAAATGTGGCACACTATATTTTAATATTCGAAAGAGTCGCAAAGTGCACATCTAATACAGAGAAAACCCCAAGAAAGTATATTTCTCTTATATAGGCGAATACCACGATTCTGGCAATATGGTCTTCTTTTGCCTATCTACAATCTTACGCAGTAAATTTAAATTATTGATTCTAAGGTTTTCAAACAAGCCAAACTGTTCTTGAAAAATCACAAAGCATGCCAAACCACTGCAAAGACATAGGGGACACTAAGTCTTAGGGTTCCATAGTCTTTCGACAGTCTCGATCTCTCGAACTTGAAGATGACTCGTGTGTTACCTACCACCCACTGCTGGATTCGCTTGTTGTCAAGACGCCGCATGTCCCAGATGTTACAAGCTTATGTTTCAAGTCACTTACATACTGCTTCGTAATACACGCGGATTTACAGTGTAGCAATATCTGTCTTTTTATAGTATAAGCCGGTAATGTGTAGCGATAGCCGCCTTTGTACATAGTTTTTTTTTTTTTTTTGCTATTTAGTAATATTTTTAATGGTACAGTAGTCGATTCAGTGCTATAGCTATAATGGTACATTGGCGAGTGTAACGTTAACAATAACTGTAACTGATACTATAATAGGCATGGATAAAAATTAATTAGGTCATTGTTTTCCATTTGGATGCCTCGATTTAAAAAAAAGTGGTTCCTAGTTATGACAATTATTCCCTTCTCTTTACGTGTGTCCCTTTCATTTTGTAAGCTTTTTGTTTTTTGTTTAAAATTGAAACGCTCTGATTCCAATGGTAAATAACTGAGACTGTTTCTTGACATTTATAACCTATATGGGCTCTGATTCCAATGGTAAATAACTGAGACTGTTTCTTGACATTTATAATTTATATGGGCTCTGATTCCAATGGTACATAACTGAGACTGTTTCTTGACATTTATAATTTATATGGGCTCAGCATGTTTCTTCCAGTACAATTTCATCACGCGTATATCACTGCAATGCTTCTAACATTTTTGATAAACTTACTGACCAATATGACGTACACTAAAACAGTGATGGCATTGAAGTGATTGGCATCTGAACGAAAATTGCTACATTCATCAATTCTTAATGCATTTAACAGCATCATTTGGCCATAGCCCGAATTATCTTTGATACAAACGACCATGTATTTTTTCACTATTTTCATCCCTTGTTCCATTTGTGTAGCCATTTTGGTATCTGCTTAACTACGCTGGAGATAATATAGTGGTTGGCATACATCATTTAACAAGAGTATTTATGATTTCTGCATGTTAGTCTACAAATATCCAGTAACATATACTTGTGTCCAGATAATTAGTACTCAGCAGAAAGTCGTGACGTGTTTTATTCTGTGGGACACGTTAAGTCCTGTACGTTTCTCGTAGGCCCACAATCAGAGTTTATTGTTAAGGGAAAGCAAATTGCCGGTTGAAGCGAACAAAGACCAAATTTGACTAATGAACGCGACTAGTCCTTTTGCCTTGCATATGTCTGATGATCGCGGTCCCTAATTTGTTGATTGGTCCGTGATGGGCTATCATCCGAATAAAGGACAATCTGGAAGGGGTGGGGGGAAACCGTACTGCCGAGAAGCTTAATTAGCATCTGGTACCCCCCCCCCATCTCATTTAGTTTTGTTGGCTGCAGAGATGCAATGTTGAGGCGGAGAGGGGGCTCCCACTGCTGATTACCGCTGACTCTGGAAGAAGGCGCACACGACCTAAGTCTCGGGCTGTACATCTGGCTGGCTAACGAAGTGTGGGGTTACCTCCGTTGTCACTTGGGTCTTTCGAACGAACCGATACTTCTAGTGAGAGCGTGTTTGTGACTGAGCGTAGCCTGTAGCGAAGTTGATTGTGCTCAAAAGCCCCCCCTGACCCCCATCAGTATATGCCTTAAACATATAGTCCCGACTAATAAACTCATTGTTTACTATACAACCCGTGCAATCACTTCGGCTACGGGTAAAGAATGCACTGGGACATTGAGCTAGCGGGTGGAGAAATGTAGGGAGGGGGGGAGGGACTGAGCTGAACACAAGTAACCAATCACTATTTATTAGTATCATCGATCTAGCTAGTTTGTTCTTTATGCCGGTTGCCTTATCGATGCATTTTTCTTTCTGAAACATCGAGGCCCAATGATTAGCCTATCTAGCTGTCTCGAGACTCTGTAAGGCATATCCTCCAGCTTAATGAGAGTTACGGAATACAGTGTTTAAATTTAAAGACAGCTATTACTCTGTACTGCACGGGGAGGAGGGGAAAAAGAGATGAAGATGTGCTCCTCGAGGAGCCGCCGAGTTTGTTTTTTTGTTTTGTGTGAGGGCGAGGGTCGGCGCTTAATTCTGCATCTGTAAATATAGACCTACGCCAATAGTGCTGTCTGATCATCTTTGTTCTTGGTAATTAAGACCTTTCAGCTGAGCTTTATAATCAAGTTAATTTATCACAGACTAATTGAGTAGATGTATAGACTTGGCAGCGCTTTAGGCCAGACGTGCTCCCCTTCCCTTTAGTATTATTATATCTATTTGTTGAACTAGATTGGATGACGATGATATGGATGATAGTGACATGTTTATATTTACTGAGCTCAAGTACAAAGAATAAGGAAATCGATTTTCATAAATAGGTTAGCATGTCCATGTTTACGGGATTGATGCACAGAAAGTTGGGGAATCGGTTGCGTTTATGTTGTTGTTTTTGTCCTTAATCACGTGTCAAAGTGCTAATGTATGCACCATCACCCTCTCTCTCTCTCTCTCTCTCTCTCCCTGTCTCTCTCTCTCTCTCTCCGGGCACGACATGGCCTATACTGTGCCGATGTGCCTAAAACTAAACTAAATCTATCTCTCTCTCTCTCTTTCATTGGCGATATGGTTTGTCCCTTCATTAGGCCCTAAATGTATGGTTCAGTTCCAAGGGACGTAAGTGTGTGGCGTAGGAAAGTCGTGCGTTTATCTCCTCTTGTCAGAATAGATGTAGAAATGACGTGCACGTGGTTCATCTCGCTTAACGTCCAGTAATTATGACCAGTCCTTGATGTCCTTAATAGTCGAGGCTCAGTTACTTGCCGCTTTATTGATTTTATTGAGATCTAGAGCGGGGTCTTCTCCCCCCCCCCCCAATTTTTCCCCCCCCCCTTTTTTTTTATAAAATTATCTCCTCCTATTAACTCTTTTAATTATCTCCCTTTTTAAAAATAAAACCAAAATACGTTGAAGACTAAAATATAAAATAATTGTGGTCATTTGTTAGAACGACAACTTTTAAAAATTTCTGACGTTTTTAAAAATTATTTTGACATTCTGTTTTTTTTCCCTTCTCTCGCGAATATTTGAATTATCCAGCATGTTTTCTGCTGAAACTGAGCATCCCGGGTGCTAATATTTTAATATGATCCTATAAAGTACAGGAATTCTTGTTACCAGATTCTGGGGAGTCCTTAGATTTGGAACGCCGAACGTTCAGGGCGCCGCGAGGTAGCGCGTGGTGTTGAGCAATAGTAAATGCTATTCCCGTCTCCGCGGCACTTTGTGTTGCTGCACATCTCTGCTCTCCTCTTGGGTGTGGATGTGTGTGTCGGTGCTTCCACGCTCTTCTTCTCATCTATAAGAACTCATTACAGATCACTCATGCGGAAAGAAAAAATATAGATACTTAGACTAAGAGCTTGGACGATCAGTACCATGTCACTGTAGATGTCTCTAGAGTTTCTCTGCGCACGCATGGATGAGAAGAGGAAGCTTACAGTCTACCCCCTTCCAGCCTTTTACTCTTTGCTACAAATATTTGTACCACCCCACAATCTGTTGGTCATGCCATACAATCTGTTTGTCCCACCCCACAATCTGTTTGTCATGCCATACAATCTGTTTGTCCCATCCCATACTCTGTTTGTCATGCCATACAATCTGTTTGTCCCACCCCACAATCTGTTTGTCATGCCATACAATCTGTTTGTCCCACCCCACAATCTGTTGGTCATGCCATACAATCTGTTTGTCCCACCCCACAATCTGTTTGTCCCACCAAACAATCTGTTTGTCCCACCCCACAATCTGTTTGTCATGCCATACAATCTGTTTGTCCCACCACACAATCTGTTTGTCCCACCTTACATTGTCAGGTTTAACTCTTTGAGTTTACAGCAATGTACAAGTAGGCAACATACTTGACACTCGTTGTTTGCCATTCAACACTGGAGACCACTAGCGAGGCGGCGATCGAAACATTGAAGACGTGCTTTCTGGAAAAGTTGTTTGTATTTCCCGCCCCCCCCCCCTTGCTTCATTAGTAGGTGATATGTCCCATTGTTTGGTGGCTTGAACTTCCGTTAATAGCGGCCTGATCGAAACCAGTTATGGCACCAGTTACACAATTAGAACTTGTTCCAACATACATCTGCACTTACAAACCATGGGCTAGATCTTTTAACTCCAGTCTGCTTGTTCTTAGTTTTATGCTGCCTTATATTTACATATCTATATTTTATGTGTTTCCCTTTATTGTAAAGTATAATTGTATTTATTTCGCGAAAAACAAATCATTAAAAATCAGGGAGCTCAATTTCCTCGCGATATATATTCTGAACTATCTACTCAATAATTCAAATAATTGCTCTTCTTTTGCTTTCTGTTGACGTTAAGGAGATTTAATAGTAATGAGCCTGTGTTGTTGTTTTCATGCCTTACTGTGTTTTCAGTTGTAAGGTATTGTTTTATTAAACGAGAATGTTTATGTTTGTCCCCCTGGTCAACATTTTCTGGTTTGTTTTTGTTTTGTTGCTTGGACTATCATCAGTCACAGACATCTACAAGAGAGTTCGAGACACTTGAACAATGTCTCGCGCGAGACATTCCTGTCTTAGGTCTCACGCAAGACATTTCTGTCTTGTCGCCCAAATATTCAGTGTAGTCAAAGTTTTAAAAGTTTTCCTTTCGGTTATAAGAAATAGAAAATTTAGAGATCTTTGTTTATTTCTTTACATATTACTATTTCTTATCCTTATGTCAGTCACATTTGTTTTTAATGAGTTCCTACCTTATGTTACAAAAATGTTCATTCATAAATTATTTGTCATTGAAAAATTAAAAAGAGATATTCGAATTATATTTATATGTATGGAATGACGGGTCGTGATTGTGGTCTTGGGGGCCGTGACAACCTCTACCCCCACACTTCTTCCCGGCTCCTCGCCACCCTAGACGTGCAAGGCAAAGCCGGGTTCCGCGATCAAAGGGCGCCCCCCTATCGACAGGTGCATCTACTTATTGTTTTTATTTGCCTGTCGCTTTTTCCATTGGCCCCATCAGGTGCAATTAAACGTGACCTCTGACCCCCGGCGAGATCAAACGCAAGATCCAACACTTGAAGAGCGAGATGGAGATATTTTGTGTTGCTTTCAAAAGGCTTGCGGGGTGTATCGGGCGCAGAGAGGGGGAGGGCGTTAGATCTACTCTTTCTACCTTTTTCTTAAAAAAAAATGTTCCTTTGTTTTAACTTCAACTCGTTTGCGCAACAAAAAGAAGAAGAAGAAAAAAAAGCAAACATGAAAGGCGTACATGCTTGCTGTGGGGGTGGTCGCGGGAGTAGGTAGATGACTGGCCTGGTCTGCTTCTTGCTATTGAAGATTATGTATTTAGGAGTTGGTGAAAAATTAAAAAAAAGGGGGGGGGGGGGAAGGCATATCAGCTGTCTGAATAAAAGTTTTTTCGTAACTTTATACATGATTACTGTCTTGGTAATGCGTGACATGGTACGTGGCATGGTGCTGTGTCACATGGAACGTGGCATGTTATTGTGTCACATGATACAAAAGATGGTAATGCGCCACATGTTACGAGAAATGGTATTGCGCCACATGATACGTGACAGTTCATCTCTCATCATCAAAGGTTGAAGGGGAAACATTTAGATCCACTACTCTGCTGGTGCTGTGATTGGAGCTCGTTATATAAACTGTCACTGGCCTGGCGTTAGGAAAAGAAGAAAAGTCAAATCTTCACACAGTCACGAGTAGTCATCTCAAATAATAACACCAAGTTGTTGTTTTTTAAATTATAATTTCAAATTGTGAATGACTATGTAGGATTGAATGAGAAAACGAATTCCCATTACATTTAATAACCTCACACTTGGGTTAGTTTTGGAATGTAATTGTAAGCACATAGTAGCCAATCATGATAAGGGACAATGAGCCCGCATTTTTTTTAAATTTTAAATTCATTGTTGTTTTTTTTAGGAATTGCCATTTAATTTGACTACCAATATCCGACAATGTTACCGACATTTTATGCTTCGTACTTGGTTTCTAGTTTTGAATTTTAAATTATAACCCACCATTCTACGTGTTACTGCACAAGAATAATTAATCTTTTTTTTTTAATATTATATTAATGATATTTTTTTCTCTTTAGTTAATTTACAAAATACTAAATCTGTATCTTCCATTCGAAATTTTTATCATTTTAAAAAGAATCAAGATGAGGATTTTATTTGGTAGTGCAAGGGAGGTAACCAGTGTTGTCCTCATGTATTTATTGAGTTGTGGGAACTTGTTTGTTGGAATATATTACCCGATGGACTACATACACTATCTAAATGTGGTTAGTGGGATCTATCCATCTATCTATTTAATGCTCTATAGGTAGATGAATATCTGTTTAATTAAGGATAACGTAGTTGTCTTTTTGTTTTAAATAGCTTCTTTAATTTTGTTTAATTTATATTTTCAATAAGAAAGAGTCTGACATGGCAATCAAATCATTTAAATACAATATAAATAAATAAAAATCCCACATGTAATGTCTGAGAAAAAAAAATGTTATGAACATCTATATCGTTACCATCGTTACAATGTTCTGTTATATGTAAAACACACACTGTGAGACATTTTCACAAAGATACTAAGGATATTATTGTATTTCATTTTACATGAAGCAAAAATTGCTACTGTTAACTAGTTGTTTCTGTTATTTAAATAATTTGAGTTTTAATTTCAGTATTAATGCATTTCTATATTATTAAATTTTTTTTTTTTTTTTTTTTTTGTTTCAGAAAAGTCCACGTCTGGGCCAGCAGCACCTGGTCACGGCCCCCCAGGGTCTCTCGGTTTCTTCATCCCTCCATATGCCTCGGCCTACCCAAATGGGGTAAGTCACGTTAGTAGAACTGCTGTTCATTGTTTAGAAATTTATTTTTGTGTCAGCTTGTGAGATAATTTATTAGCATCCTTAAAAGATGCAGTTAAACATATCATTTTAACGTATCGGCTTTCACTTCTAAGTGATAGAAGTATATTAATATATTATTTCAAACAATTACTTGATTGTCTCCCTTGCCTACTATGTCTGAAATTATAAAACATTAGGATTACTAACAGTTTTTTTTTTTTGTTTTGTTTTTACAATATTATATTTATTCCATATTTTGTTACGAAGCTAACTCCTTGTCTGCCTGTCTATCTGTGTCAGTCTGTCTGGCAGGATTCTTGAATTTACGCATTTCTTCTCTCATTTCCCATTCTCGGATCAAGTTGAAGCTTTGCAGAATTGTTGATTATCGATGAAAACACATGAATCAATTTTTTTTTAAAATTTTACCAATTAGTTAGTTAATTAGTGGTAATTACTTAATTTATAGAAACGAGGGATATATATCTTGCAGTAATAAGAGATACAGTAGTAATTGGGAGGTTCTTCCCTAAATTTAAGCTTTGTGTTTTTTTAAAGTATTTTTATGCTTTGCTTGTTTAAATATTAGTACTACAAATTAACAACTTCTGGATAATAATAGGACTTTCCAAGTGGGCGACTCTATTTTCTCTCTATTTGTTTTTAGTTGCTTTGCTCCATTTAATTCAAGAACGCGACGCAGTCCAGTTAACTCTCTTGAATTTTAAGGGGAAAAAAAGGCTCATTTAGTAGAAACATTAAATTTTTCAAAGCACGCCTCCTTCAGAGGTAGAGAAACAAATTTGTTCCAAATGAAATAGCCCACTGACCACACCGACTTTCAGCGCCAATAAATATGTCTGCTCACTTTCTCATACAAAGTTACCCCTCCATGATCTCTGCCCACTATACCAATTTCTCTTAAAAATACTCTGTAAATCGTTTGTCTACTGTAATAGCGACAATGACGTTTAATAAATTAACCTGCCTGTAACTTGCTTGTCTTCGTGTCCTAATTAAATACAGGGCCCATTTTGGACCCCACCCCCCTTTTCCCTTCTATAAGGTTCTGCAATGCATTTATTGTTATTTTGCGAGAATGACATATTGTGCCACATTCTTTGTCCGTTCTCATGGTATCCATGTGACCTGATTTGCATAACTAAAACAATTAGTCACTGTAAAAATTAGTCCTTTTTTTTTTTTTCGCTCCCAACTATTAGATTGTGTATTAATCAAGGTGATGTATAGATCGCCGTCTGACACGTTAAATAAACACACGCATTCTGATCTCGACCCTGTGCTCGTCCGCGGTGCGGGATCTCTCTTGGCGAGGTATTTTACTAGTGATGCAAGAGCACAGACTTCTCACGGTATTGGGGCCGTCCCATGACCCCCCCCCCCCCCCGGAATTACCTTAAAATGAGGATTGGGGGAGTCTTGTTTATACACGGTCTACACAAACATCGGACAATTTCCCCCCGCTGCTGGTGATTCTGAACCAAAAAAAAGTGTACAATTTATTTGTCTTTGACGCGAAGTGATGTCGTTACATTAAATATATAAAATACAGAATGGGCTAAGGACAATTTAAAATGCTGTAGCTATTTCGCTACTTTGTCTTCTGCGACTTTCATTTGTTTTTAACCACTTTCTGAGACCCAACGTTTGACTTTTTCTGCTTCCATGAAGTAGCAAATATTTTGAATTATCTATTTCCTTTGTTCCTGTTGGGCTTTCATATTCTGTTTCGTTTCTTCAGGTGCATTCTCAAATTTGCTTCGTTTTTTTTTTTATTTTTTACCTTCTTATTAGATATTCAAATGTCAAAAATATATTTCATCTGTGTCATGTCATTAGACAATAACATGGAGTCTGCCTGTCAGTTAAGTATGACACGCGAACTGCAGGCTCTTTATTGGACATCTTTCTAACAGGTTCCCCCCCCCCC
>JADKLZ010037725.1:0-11230 GCA_021533235.1 Biomphalaria straminea
CGCGCCATCCTGTCGATTTAACATCCCTATAATTATTTGTCTGTTAATTATATAAGCTATTGCTTTAAAAGAAATCAAACACATTTTTAACAAAATATAGTCATTTATAACGCTGTTAACCATAAAGCTGTAAGGGAAATAAGTCTTTGGCATATGGTTGAACACAATCTGCAATTACAAACACAATAGCACACTACAGACTGAAAAGATAAAATATAATTTTTAAAAAGTCGAAGAATAAAACTCCACTTGTCTCTCTAACCTTGCTAATGCTTTTTTTTTTCCACCACAATTGTTCACAAATACTCGTATTAAAGGTCTTTTGCAAGTCAATGGATTTTTTTTATCTAATGAATTATACAGAAAGCTATCTCTTTGACTATTAAATACATAAATAATTCGAGTTTTAAATATGGTTCTAATTTTTCGCATTATAAAATAAGTAAAGCCAATGCGTTAAAAAAATGATTAATGGAGCTAAAAATAGATTACTTGTTGTGTGTTGTTGCCCGTTTGACCTATTTACTTTGAGAAATAATATATAGATTATTATATGTGAGTAAATTATTAGCTGGCATAGACAGTGTGATTTCCTATGTGGATGATTTTTGTATTTTATTTTAAAATAAAAATTAATTTTAAATTAAAATTTAAATTTAGAAGATAATATTTCAGTGAACTATAACGGCAAACTAGAGTTTTCTCTGTTCGGCCAATTCGCTAGTAATTCTTTTCCCATAGATCTACATCAATTGTCAAATTTCTAGGAAAAATATAAGAGCCGTTTTCGAGATCCGTTTCCAAGTTTTTCCCAGTTCCCATGAATTTGCAAGCTGAATAGAAGATATGTAAAAATTAAAATAAATGTTGTGCTTCTGTGACTATAGCCTCCAATAAAACACAAGCAAAACGTCTCCAGACTACTGGTTGACGAAGGTGTTGGTACAACATGGTCACTCATCTGACAGGCAGGCCACTAGTTTGGCTTGTGCGATAGTTCCAATAATTTATTTCAAAATCTCAAACCATAATTTTATTAAGGGAAGAATTCTTTAGGTTCGACAACTATCAACTAATGCTGTTGCCTATTCACAAAAACCATGACCTAGTTTACAACTTTCAATAGAATTGTGCGTTTGAAAAAAAAAGAGACTAAACTGCAGTTGGATACTGTAATTGTCAAATAAATATACTTGTATATATATATATAGACACACACAGAGAGAGAGAGAGAGAGAGAGAGAGAGAGACTCTAATGCCCCCAGACCAGACATCTTGAAGAAGTAATTATTAAGCATATCTCAGTTTCAAAAAATAATTTGTCAATTAATACAGACATTATTAAGTCTACCATTCAAAAAATAAATTGTCAATTAATGCAGACATTATTAAGTCCACCATTCAAAAAATAAATAAATGTCCGTAAGAGCTCTTTCGTGCATGTTCTCTAGTTGTGTTTCTCCTCATTTTCTGCGCATCTGAAGATGTTAATTTTCTGCGGACTAGCCGAGGTAAACACCGGCAGTAATTTCACTGGTCCGATGGCAAAGTGCGTGAGGCGAACCCCAGAAAAGTTCGTTATTGTTGGTTAGGTGGGGGGGAAGGGGAGCATGGCTATGGAGACTATAAAGAGGGTGGGGGGTAGGATGGTGTCTGAAGAAAGGGCGGGTGGGTAAAAAAAAAAAGTAAGATGAGAAGAGTAAAGAGGATTTTCTTCTCTCTCCCTCTCTCCACACGACTATTCCTTTTTGCACATAGAAATCTTTTTGGTTTATCACCGGCCCTTTGATGTCCTGAGCAAGGCAGAACTTGAAAGAGATTTTTGGAGTCGAGGCTCGGCGACGTGTTCAGAATTGACTGAGTTGATGTGCGAGGCCCAGGCGAGAGCGTGTAATGTTTTGAGTGTGTGTGTGGGCGGGAGGGGGAGTGCAGAGAGTGGCTGGGTGTCTGCCTGTGTTTATGGATATACTTAATGTTGATCTATTTCTAGTATTGTTTCCAACTGATACTGATCAATATTGCGTGTATATGCAATTTTTTGACAAATCTTTTTTTTTTAAAGATAAATCAATCTTTTACTTTACACAAAATGTGGCACACTATATTTTAATATTCGAAAGAGTCGCAAAGTGCACATCTAATACAGAGAAAACCCCAAGAAAGTATATTTCTCTTATATAGGCGAATACCACGATTCTGGCAATATGGTCTTCTTTTGCCTATCTACAATCTTACGCAGTAAATTTAAATTATTGATTCTAAGGTTTTCAAACAAGCCAAACTGTTCTTGAAAAATCACAAAGCATGCCAAACCACTGCAAAGACATAGGGGACACTAAGTCTTAGGGTTCCATAGTCTTTCGACAGTCTCGATCTCTCGAACTTGAAGATGACTCGTGTGTTACCTACCACCCACTGCTGGATTCGCTTGTTGTCAAGACGCCGCATGTCCCAGATGTTACAAGCTTATGTTTCAAGTCACTTACATACTGCTTCGTAATACACGCGGATTTACAGTGTAGCAATATCTGTCTTTTTATAGTATAAGCCGGTAATGTGTAGCGATAGCCGCCTTTGTACATAGTTTTTTTTTTTTTTTTGCTATTTAGTAATATTTTTAATGGTACAGTAGTCGATTCAGTGCTATAGCTATAATGGTACATTGGCGAGTGTAACGTTAACAATAACTGTAACTGATACTATAATAGGCATGGATAAAAATTAATTAGGTCATTGTTTTCCATTTGGATGCCTCGATTTAAAAAAAAGTGGTTCCTAGTTATGACAATTATTCCCTTCTCTTTACGTGTGTCCCTTTCATTTTGTAAGCTTTTTGTTTTTTGTTTAAAATTGAAACGCTCTGATTCCAATGGTAAATAACTGAGACTGTTTCTTGACATTTATAACCTATATGGGCTCTGATTCCAATGGTAAATAACTGAGACTGTTTCTTGACATTTATAATTTATATGGGCTCTGATTCCAATGGTACATAACTGAGACTGTTTCTTGACATTTATAATTTATATGGGCTCAGCATGTTTCTTCCAGTACAATTTCATCACGCGTATATCACTGCAATGCTTCTAACATTTTTGATAAACTTACTGACCAATATGACGTACACTAAAACAGTGATGGCATTGAAGTGATTGGCATCTGAACGAAAATTGCTACATTCATCAATTCTTAATGCATTTAACAGCATCATTTGGCCATAGCCCGAATTATCTTTGATACAAACGACCATGTATTTTTTCACTATTTTCATCCCTTGTTCCATTTGTGTAGCCATTTTGGTATCTGCTTAACTACGCTGGAGATAATATAGTGGTTGGCATACATCATTTAACAAGAGTATTTATGATTTCTGCATGTTAGTCTACAAATATCCAGTAACATATACTTGTGTCCAGATAATTAGTACTCAGCAGAAAGTCGTGACGTGTTTTATTCTGTGGGACACGTTAAGTCCTGTACGTTTCTCGTAGGCCCACAATCAGAGTTTATTGTTAAGGGAAAGCAAATTGCCGGTTGAAGCGAACAAAGACCAAATTTGACTAATGAACGCGACTAGTCCTTTTGCCTTGCATATGTCTGATGATCGCGGTCCCTAATTTGTTGATTGGTCCGTGATGGGCTATCATCCGAATAAAGGACAATCTGGAAGGGGTGGGGGGAAACCGTACTGCCGAGAAGCTTAATTAGCATCTGGTACCCCCCCCCCATCTCATTTAGTTTTGTTGGCTGCAGAGATGCAATGTTGAGGCGGAGAGGGGGCTCCCACTGCTGATTACCGCTGACTCTGGAAGAAGGCGCACACGACCTAAGTCTCGGGCTGTACATCTGGCTGGCTAACGAAGTGTGGGGTTACCTCCGTTGTCACTTGGGTCTTTCGAACGAACCGATACTTCTAGTGAGAGCGTGTTTGTGACTGAGCGTAGCCTGTAGCGAAGTTGATTGTGCTCAAAAGCCCCCCTGACCCCCATCAGTATATGCCTTAAACATATAGTCCCGACTAATAAACTCATTGTTTACTATACAACCCGTGCAATCACTTCGGCTACGGGTAAAGAATGCACTGGGACATTGAGCTAGCGGGTGGAGAAATGTAGGGAGGGGGGGAGGGACTGAGCTGAACACAAGTAACCAATCACTATTTATTAGTATCATCGATCTAGCTAGTTTGTTCTTTATGCCGGTTGCCTTATCGATGCATTTTTCTTTCTGAAACATCGAGGCCCAATGATTAGCCTATCTAGCTGTCTCGAGACTCTGTAAGGCATATCCTCCAGCTTAATGAGAGTTACGGAATACAGTGTTTAAATTTAAAGACAGCTATTACTCTGTACTGCACGGGGAGGAGGGGAAAAAGAGATGAAGATGTGCTCCTCGAGGAGCCGCCGAGTTTGTTTTTTTGTTTTGTGTGAGGGCGAGGGTCGGCGCTTAATTCTGCATCTGTAAATATAGACCTACGCCAATAGTGCTGTCTGATCATCTTTGTTCTTGGTAATTAAGACCTTTCAGCTGAGCTTTATAATCAAGTTAATTTATCACAGACTAATTGAGTAGATGTATAGACTTGGCAGCGCTTTAGGCCAGACGTGCTCCCCTTCCCTTTAGTATTATTATATCTATTTGTTGAACTAGATTGGATGACGATGATATGGATGATAGTGACATGTTTATATTTACTGAGCTCAAGTACAAAGAATAAGGAAATCGATTTTCATAAATAGGTTAGCATGTCCATGTTTACGGGATTGATGCACAGAAAGTTGGGGAATCGGTTGCGTTTATGTTGTTGTTTTTGTCCTTAATCACGTGTCAAAGTGCTAATGTATGCACCATCACCCTCTCTCTCTCTCTCTCTCTCTCTCCCTGTCTCTCTCTCTCTCTCTCCGGGCACGACATGGCCTATACTGTGCCGATGTGCCTAAAACTAAACTAAATCTATCTCTCTCTCTCTCTTTCATTGGCGATATGGTTTGTCCCTTCATTAGGCCCTAAATGTATGGTTCAGTTCCAAGGGACGTAAGTGTGTGGCGTAGGAAAGTCGTGCGTTTATCTCCTCTTGTCAGAATAGATGTAGAAATGACGTGCACGTGGTTCATCTCGCTTAACGTCCAGTAATTATGACCAGTCCTTGATGTCCTTAATAGTCGAGGCTCAGTTACTTGCCGCTTTATTGATTTTATTGAGATCTAGAGCGGGGTCTTCTCCCCCCCCCCCCAATTTTTCCCCCCCCCCTTTTTTTTTATAAAATTATCTCCTCCTATTAACTCTTTTAATTATCTCCCTTTTTAAAAATAAAACCAAAATACGTTGAAGACTAAAATATAAAATAATTGTGGTCATTTGTTAGAACGACAACTTTTAAAAATTTCTGACGTTTTTAAAAATTATTTTGACATTCTGTTTTTTTTCCCTTCTCTCGCGAATATTTGAATTATCCAGCATGTTTTCTGCTGAAACTGAGCATCCCGGGTGCTAATATTTTAATATGATCCTATAAAGTACAGGAATTCTTGTTACCAGATTCTGGGGAGTCCTTAGATTTGGAACGCCGAACGTTCAGGGCGCCGCGAGGTAGCGCGTGGTGTTGAGCAATAGTAAATGCTATTCCCGTCTCCGCGGCACTTTGTGTTGCTGCACATCTCTGCTCTCCTCTTGGGTGTGGATGTGTGTGTCGGTGCTTCCACGCTCTTCTTCTCATCTATAAGAACTCATTACAGATCACTCATGCGGAAAGAAAAAATATAGATACTTAGACTAAGAGCTTGGACGATCAGTACCATGTCACTGTAGATGTCTCTAGAGTTTCTCTGCGCACGCATGGATGAGAAGAGGAAGCTTACAGTCTACCCCCTTCCAGCCTTTTACTCTTTGCTACAAATATTTGTACCACCCCACAATCTGTTGGTCATGCCATACAATCTGTTTGTCCCACCCCACAATCTGTTTGTCATGCCATACAATCTGTTTGTCCCATCCCATACTCTGTTTGTCATGCCATACAATCTGTTTGTCCCACCCCACAATCTGTTTGTCATGCCATACAATCTGTTTGTCCCACCCCACAATCTGTTGGTCATGCCATACAATCTGTTTGTCCCACCCCACAATCTGTTTGTCCCACCAAACAATCTGTTTGTCCCACCCCACAATCTGTTTGTCATGCCATACAATCTGTTTGTCCCACCACACAATCTGTTTGTCCCACCTTACATTGTCAGGTTTAACTCTTTGAGTTTACAGCAATGTACAAGTAGGCAACATACTTGACACTCGTTGTTTGCCATTCAACACTGGAGACCACTAGCGAGGCGGCGATCGAAACATTGAAGACGTGCTTTCTGGAAAAGTTGTTTGTATTTCCCGCCCCCCCCCCCTTGCTTCATTAGTAGGTGATATGTCCCATTGTTTGGTGGCTTGAACTTCCGTTAATAGCGGCCTGATCGAAACCAGTTATGGCACCAGTTACACAATTAGAACTTGTTCCAACATACATCTGCACTTACAAACCATGGGCTAGATCTTTTAACTCCAGTCTGCTTGTTCTTAGTTTTATGCTGCCTTATATTTACATATCTATATTTTATGTGTTTCCCTTTATTGTAAAGTATAATTGTATTTATTTCGCGAAAAACAAATCATTAAAAATCAGGGAGCTCAATTTCCTCGCGATATATATTCTGAACTATCTACTCAATAATTCAAATAATTGCTCTTCTTTTGCTTTCTGTTGACGTTAAGGAGATTTAATAGTAATGAGCCTGTGTTGTTGTTTTCATGCCTTACTGTGTTTTCAGTTGTAAGGTATTGTTTTATTAAACGAGAATGTTTATGTTTGTCCCCCTGGTCAACATTTTCTGGTTTGTTTTTGTTTTGTTGCTTGGACTATCATCAGTCACAGACATCTACAAGAGAGTTCGAGACACTTGAACAATGTCTCGCGCGAGACATTCCTGTCTTAGGTCTCACGCAAGACATTTCTGTCTTGTCGCCCAAATATTCAGTGTAGTCAAAGTTTTAAAAGTTTTCCTTTCGGTTATAAGAAATAGAAAATTTAGAGATCTTTGTTTATTTCTTTACATATTACTATTTCTTATCCTTATGTCAGTCACATTTGTTTTTAATGAGTTCCTACCTTATGTTACAAAAATGTTCATTCATAAATTATTTGTCATTGAAAAATTAAAAAGAGATATTCGAATTATATTTATATGTATGGAATGACGGGTCGTGATTGTGGTCTTGGGGGCCGTGACAACCTCTACCCCCACACTTCTTCCCGGCTCCTCGCCACCCTAGACGTGCAAGGCAAAGCCGGGTTCCGCGATCAAAGGGCGCCCCCCTATCGACAGGTGCATCTACTTATTGTTTTTATTTGCCTGTCGCTTTTTCCATTGGCCCCATCAGGTGCAATTAAACGTGACCTCTGACCCCCGGCGAGATCAAACGCAAGATCCAACACTTGAAGAGCGAGATGGAGATATTTTGTGTTGCTTTCAAAAGGCTTGCGGGGTGTATCGGGCGCAGAGAGGGGGAGGGCGTTAGATCTACTCTTTCTACCTTTTTCTTAAAAAAAAATGTTCCTTTGTTTTAACTTCAACTCGTTTGCGCAACAAAAAGAAGAAGAAGAAAAAAAAGCAAACATGAAAGGCGTACATGCTTGCTGTGGGGGTGGTCGCGGGAGTAGGTAGATGACTGGCCTGGTCTGCTTCTTGCTATTGAAGATTATGTATTTAGGAGTTGGTGAAAAATTAAAAAAAAGGGGGGGGGGGGAAGGCATATCAGCTGTCTGAATAAAAGTTTTTTCGTAACTTTATACATGATTACTGTCTTGGTAATGCGTGACATGGTACGTGGCATGGTGCTGTGTCACATGGAACGTGGCATGTTATTGTGTCACATGATACAAAAGATGGTAATGCGCCACATGTTACGAGAAATGGTATTGCGCCACATGATACGTGACAGTTCATCTCTCATCATCAAAGGTTGAAGGGGAAACATTTAGATCCACTACTCTGCTGGTGCTGTGATTGGAGCTCGTTATATAAACTGTCACTGGCCTGGCGTTAGGAAAAGAAGAAAAGTCAAATCTTCACACAGTCACGAGTAGTCATCTCAAATAATAACACCAAGTTGTTGTTTTTTAAATTATAATTTCAAATTGTGAATGACTATGTAGGATTGAATGAGAAAACGAATTCCCATTACATTTAATAACCTCACACTTGGGTTAGTTTTGGAATGTAATTGTAAGCACATAGTAGCCAATCATGATAAGGGACAATGAGCCCGCATTTTTTTTAAATTTTAAATTCATTGTTGTTTTTTTTAGGAATTGCCATTTAATTTGACTACCAATATCCGACAATGTTACCGACATTTTATGCTTCGTACTTGGTTTCTAGTTTTGAATTTTAAATTATAACCCACCATTCTACGTGTTACTGCACAAGAATAATTAATCTTTTTTTTTTAATATTATATTAATGATATTTTTTTCTCTTTAGTTAATTTACAAAATACTAAATCTGTATCTTCCATTCGAAATTTTTATCATTTTAAAAAGAATCAAGATGAGGATTTTATTTGGTAGTGCAAGGGAGGTAACCAGTGTTGTCCTCATGTATTTATTGAGTTGTGGGAACTTGTTTGTTGGAATATATTACCCGATGGACTACATACACTATCTAAATGTGGTTAGTGGGATCTATCCATCTATCTATTTAATGCTCTATAGGTAGATGAATATCTGTTTAATTAAGGATAACGTAGTTGTCTTTTTGTTTTAAATAGCTTCTTTAATTTTGTTTAATTTATATTTTCAATAAGAAAGAGTCTGACATGGCAATCAAATCATTTAAATACAATATAAATAAATAAAAATCCCACATGTAATGTCTGAGAAAAAAAAATGTTATGAACATCTATATCGTTACCATCGTTACAATGTTCTGTTATATGTAAAACACACACTGTGAGACATTTTCACAAAGATACTAAGGATATTATTGTATTTCATTTTACATGAAGCAAAAATTGCTACTGTTAACTAGTTGTTTCTGTTATTTAAATAATTTGAGTTTTAATTTCAGTATTAATGCATTTCTATATTATTAAATTTTTTTTTTTTTTTTTTTTTTGTTTCAGAAAAGTCCACGTCTGGGCCAGCAGCACCTGGTCACGGCCCCCCAGGGTCTCTCGGTTTCTTCATCCCTCCATATGCCTCGGCCTACCCAAATGGGGTAAGTCACGTTAGTAGAACTGCTGTTCATTGTTTAGAAATTTATTTTTGTGTCAGCTTGTGAGATAATTTATTAGCATCCTTAAAAGATGCAGTTAAACATATCATTTTAACGTATCGGCTTTCACTTCTAAGTGATAGAAGTATATTAATATATTATTTCAAACAATTACTTGATTGTCTCCCTTGCCTACTATGTCTGAAATTATAAAACATTAGGATTACTAACAGTTTTTTTTTTTTGTTTTGTTTTTACAATATTATATTTATTCCATATTTTGTTACGAAGCTAACTCCTTGTCTGCCTGTCTATCTGTGTCAGTCTGTCTGGCAGGATTCTTGAATTTACGCATTTCTTCTCTCATTTCCCATTCTCGGATCAAGTTGAAGCTTTGCAGAATTGTTGATTATCGATGAAAACACATGAATCAATTTTTTTTTAAAATTTTACCAATTAGTTAGTTAATTAGTGGTAATTACTTAATTTATAGAAACGAGGGATATATATCTTGCAGTAATAAGAGATACAGTAGTAATTGGGAGGTTCTTCCCTAAATTTAAGCTTTGTGTTTTTTTAAAGTATTTTTATGCTTTGCTTGTTTAAATATTAGTACTACAAATTAACAACTTCTGGATAATAATAGGACTTTCCAAGTGGGCGACTCTATTTTCTCTCTATTTGTTTTTAGTTGCTTTGCTCCATTTAATTCAAGAACGCGACGCAGTCCAGTTAACTCTCTTGAATTTTAAGGGGAAAAAAAGGCTCATTTAGTAGAAACATTAAATTTTTCAAAGCACGCCTCCTTCAGAGGTAGAGAAACAAATTTGTTCCAAATGAAATAGCCCACTGACCACACCGACTTTCAGCGCCAATAAATATGTCTGCTCACTTTCTCATACAAAGTTACCCCTCCATGATCTCTGCCCACTATACCAATTTCTCTTAAAAATACTCTGTAAATCGTTTGTCTACTGTAATAGCGACAATGACGTTTAATAAATTAACCTGCCTGTAACTTGCTTGTCTTCGTGTCCTAATTAAATACAGGGCCCATTTTGGACCCCACCCCCCTTTTCCCTTCTATAAGGTTCTGCAATGCATTTATTGTTATTTTGCGAGAATGACATATTGTGCCACATTCTTTGTCCGTTCTCATGGTATCCATGTGACCTGATTTGCATAACTAAAACAATTAGTCACTGTAAAAATTAGTCCTTTTTTTTTTTTTCGCTCCCAACTATTAGATTGTGTATTAATCAAGGTGATGTATAGATCGCCGTCTGACACGTTAAATAAACACACGCATTCTGATCTCGACCCTGTGCTCGTCCGCGGTGCGGGATCTCTCTTGGCGAGGTATTTTACTAGTGATGCAAGAGCACAGACTTCTCACGGTATTGGGGCCGTCCCATGACCCCCCCCCCCTCCGGAATTACCTTAAAATGAGGATTGGGGGAGTCTTGTTTATACACGGTCTACACAAACATCGGACAATTTCCCCCCGCTGCTGGTGATTCTGAACCAAAAAAAAGTGTACAATTTATTTGTCTTTGACGCGAAGTGATGTCGTTACATTAAATATATAAAATACAGAATGGGCTAAGGACAATTTAAAATGCTGTAGCTATTTCGCTACTTTGTCTTCTGCGACTTTCATTTGTTTTTAACCACTTTCTGAGACCCAACGTTTGACTTTTTCTGCTTCCATGAAGTAGCAAATATTTTGAATTATCTATTTCCTTTGTTCCTGTTGGGCTTTCATATTCTGTTTCGTTTCTTCAGGTGCATTCTCAAATTTGCTTCGTTTTTTTTTTATTTTTTACCTTCTTATTAGATATTCAAATGTCAAAAATATATTTCATCTGTGTCATGTCATTAGACAATAACATGGAGTCTGCCTGTCAGTTAAGTATGACACGCGAACTGCAGGCTCTTTATTGGACATCTTTCTAACAGGTTCCCCCCCCCCC